>BGPT01001681.1:643-29878 GCA_003297045.1 Symbiodinium sp. clade C Y103 | reverse complement strand
CACTACACACGCACAACACCAACCCACACATACATACACGCACACACACACACGTACATACACATATCCGCACAGACACACACCTCTATCCTACACAGCTTTTGCACACTTCCCCTTCCTCTCTTCTTTTGTTGTCATCTGCTCTTTACACCTCTGTTGGTGTGTACTGGAAGAAGTTGACATGTGGGGTTATCCGGTCCTATAATTTCTAAGTTTGCACTGTGAATTTAATGAAAATTTGACATATTTTGACATATTTTGACACTCATTTCGAAAAAAGATCAACATGTTCTTCTGTGCGTTTCCATGTTCTTCCCCAGAATCTCCGTGGACGAGCTCTGGATCAGCCCTGCCTGCGTAGATTTCCACGCCCATTCCCTCCGCTTGTTCACCCAGCCAACGGCACAGCTGGCCAAGAGAGATGATGTAGTTTCCCTGAGGCGAACTTGACAAGATGACAAGGATGACAAGAGTCAAACTTCTGGGCAACAGCGGCAACAACTTAGAACCTCCTGCGATTGGGTCTGCTATTGGAATTCAAAAGAGCACATCATCATCGAAGGAAGTTTAGAAGCTAAACCTTCCGACAATATGGACAGATGGAAAGCGCGCAGCCATGAAGCAAGTCACAAGATGGAGACAGTCAGAAGATGGAGACAGTCAGAAGATGGAGAAAGTCAGAAGAGAAGAGATGCAGGTGCGCGAAAAGGTAGGAAAGTCGCGAAACACTGTGTTTTTCNACAGTCAGAAGATGGAGAAAGTCAGAAGAGAAGAGATGCAGGTGCGCGAAAAGGTAGGAAAGTCGCGAAACACTGTGTTTTTCCAATGTTTTGTGGCTCAGGAAGGTCGAAAAGTAGGCTCGCTAAAGCGGCGGGCGCGGAGACATCTCGGTAGATGAGAAATGGAAAATTGCACGCCGTTGTGGCGCGAAGCACGTTTGGAAGTGAAAAGCGTTAAAAACTGACGGTCTCGGACCCCTTTTGGAAGTTGAGCTGTGGAAAAAGTGCACGGCGTTGTGGCGCGAAGCACATTTGGAAGTCAGAAGTGGCAAAACGCACCATCCGGAGCACTTTTGGAAGTTGAGATGTCGAAAGAAGGCACGGCGTTGTGGCGGGAAGCACATTTGGAAGCCAAAAGCGGCAAAAGGGATCATTCTCGGACCATTTTTGGAAGTTGAGATGTCGAAAAAGTGCACGGCGCTGTAGCGGGAAGCACATTTGGAAGTGAAAAGTGTCAAAAACTGTCAGCCTCGGAGCATTTTTGGAAGTTGGGATGTCGAAAAAGTGCACGGCGCTGTGGCGCGAAGCACATGTGGAAGTCAAAATGTGAAAAAACACCACATGTTCGGACCACTTTTGGAAGTTGTGATGTGGAAAAAGTGCACGGCGCTGTGGCGGGAAGCACATTTGGAAGTGAAAATCGTAAAAAACTGAGGGTCTCGGGGCACTTTTGGATATCAAGACGTCGTTTTGTGTGGCCGGCGCCAGGGATTCTGCACCTGGTCAAAAGTGAGCTAAACGCGTGTTGGGTTTTGTAACATTTTCAAAAAAGATGGCAGGCGCGGGACATGAAAAGATGATTTCCGCAGATGCATTTTTCGTGGCAGGCGCAATACAAGAGGCATCTTCAGCAGAGATGATCGGAGGTCAGGGGGCAGATTCCTGAGAGGGGTTGCATTTTGGATCATCAGATCATCAGCTATGCTAAGATGATTTTTCGTGACAGGCGCAGCGCTTCGTATGACCTGGAGTCAAGTTTTTGTGGCAGGCGCAATACTTTAGAGACATGACACGGACAAATCGCAAAACGCATTGGTACGAGGCCGTCAGCTCTACAGTGAACTTTCCATTTTTGAAGGAAGTCTCGCAGAATTTCTGCGTGTTTGATTTTGTCCGCTTCAAAAAATGAGACAGTTTCGCAGAATTGCTTCGTTTTTGAGGTTGTCAACTTGAAAAAGTGAGACAGTCTCGCAGAATTGCTTCGTTTTTGATGATGTACGGTTGAACAAATGAGAAAGTCTAGCAGAATTGCTTCGTTTTAGATGTTGTCAGTTTCAAAAAGTGAGAAAGCGTCGCAGAATTTCTATGTTTTTGAAACGGTCAGTTTCACAAGGTGAAGACGTCTCGCGGAATTGCTTTGTTTTCGACTTTGCAGCTAGACAGATATATAGACAGGTCGTGAGATAGATCGAAAGACAGGTAGGTAGATAGAAAGATCGATAGATCGATAGATCGATCGATTGACAGATAGATAGATAGATAGATAGATAGATGGGTAAGTGAGTAGAAAGACAGATCGATAGATAGACAGGTAGAGAGAAAGAAAGAAAGAAAGAAAGATAGATAGATAGATAGATAGAATAACAGCTAGATAGATGGATGGATGGATGGATGAATGGATGGATCGATAGAAAGATCGACGGGTAGATCATCGAAGGAAGTTTAGAAGCTAAACCTTCCGACAATATGGACAGATGGAAAAGCACAGCCATGAAGAAAGCCAGACGATGAAGAAAGTTGAAGAAAGTCAGGAGAGAAGAGATGCAGGTCCGCGAAAAGGTAGGAAAGTCGCGAAACACTGTGTTTTTCCAATGTTTTGTGGCTCAGGAAGGTCGAAAAGTAGGCTCGCTAAAGCGGCGGGTGCGGAGACATCTCGGCAGATGAGAAATGAAAAATTGCACGCCGTTGTGGCGCGAAGCACATTNAAGTAGGCTCGCTAAAGCGGCGGGTGCGGAGACATCTCGGCAGATGAGAAATGAAAAATTGCACGCCGTTGTGGCGCGAAGCACATTTGGAAGTAAAAACTGTTAAAAACTGACGGTCTCGGACCCCTTTTGGAAGGTCAGATGTGGAAAAAGTGCACGGCGTTGTCGCGCGAAGCACATTTGGAAGTAAAAACTGTTAAAAACTGTCAGCTCCGGAGCGCTTTTGGAAGTTGAGATGTGGAAAAAGTGTACGGCGTTGTGGCGCAAAGCACATTTGGAAGTCAAAAGTGGCAAAAGGCACCATTCTCGGAGCACTTTTGGAAGTTGAGATGTCGAAAAAGTGCACGGCGTTGTGGCGGGAAGCACATTTGGAAGTAAAAAGTGTTAAAAACTGTCAGCTCCGGACCGCTTTTGGAAGTTGAGATGTCGGAAAAAGTGCACGGCGTTGCGGCGCGAAGCACATTTGGAAGTGAAAATGTTAAAAACATCACATGCTCGGACCACTTTTGGACGATTCGATGACGATTCGATGTCTAAAAATTGCACGCTGTTGTGGCGCGAAGCACATTTCCATGTCAAAATTTTAAAAAAATGCAGGTTTCGGGACGATTTTTGAAGTTTGGATGTGACTACACTACAACTACAACTACAATTACAACTACCACAACAACTACCACAACAACTACCACAACAACTACCACAACAACTACCACAACAACTACCACAACAACTACCACAACAACAACAACAACAACNAACTACCACAACAACTACCACAACAACTACCACAACAACTACCACAACAACTACCACAACAACTACCACAACAACTACCACAACAACAACAACAACAACAACAACGACAACAACAACAACAACAAACAAACAACAACAACAACAACAACAACAACAACAACAGCTACGACAACAACAACAACAACAACAACAACAACAACAACTACTACTACTACTACTACTACTACAATTACAACTACTACAACTACAACAACTACAACTTCAACCACAACCTCAACTACATGACAACTACAACTACAACTACACTTACTACAACTACAACTACAACTTCAACTACAACTACAACTACATGACAACTACAACTACAACTACAACAACTACAACTACAACAACTACAACAACTACAACTTCAACCACAACCTCAACTCCATGACAACTACAACTACAACAACTACAACAGCTACAACAACTACAACCAGAACAACCACTACCATTGCAGCTAGAACAACTACAACTACAACTTCAATTCCATGACAACTACAACTACAACAACTACAACGACTACAACACTTACAACAACTACAACTACAACTGCAACTACAACAACTACCACCACAACCACACTAACCACTACAACTACACTACACTGCACTGCACTACAAATACAACTACAACTACACTACAACTACAACTACAACTACAACTACAACCACAACTACATCTACAACTACAACTACAACTACACTACATTACAACTACACTGCGCTGCCTCCAACCACTTGTCGGTCCATCAGTGGGTTCGCTCTGCCATCCATCACTCCCAGCAACGAACCTCTCCTATAGGTTTCCTATTCTTGAAACTTCCGCCACCGCCTTGTGCGGTACTACTGGTACGAGTACGTCAACCCTATTTCTAGTCGAGACGTTCTTCACAATATTCACAGTTTGACAAAGCTTCGATTCGAATACGAAGTTCAGCGAAATTCAACGAAGTTCAATTCGAATTTTTGAGTTGGACTCGAATTCAGCGCGTTTTTCTTCGAGACCGTCCGCACCTCCTGCCGCAGCTCTGGCGCCAGGTGCAGCAAGGGATTGGGCATCGGGACTGCCAAGTCTTCATTGGGAAGCCTGGCCACGTGCCCAAGACGCCGAAATGCTAAACATGCCAAACCATTCTTGAGTCCTTATCATTTTTATCAGTTACGTATAAGTTGCTCATAAGTTACTTGTGAATATAATGCAGGTTGCTCATAAGTATCTCTTGAAATTGTGTTGTTTTTTTCTCAAAATTGGAAAGCAGCTTCTCCTTGACTTTGATTAATTTTTTTGCGGCCTTCAGGATCTACATTGAAATCACGGTCTACAAACGCATCATGTCACATGGCAAAGCGCCCAAGCGCACCAGTAGAAGGAGTCGCTGGTCACGGGCGTATCAAGTGGAGCCCCTCGTTCTTTCCAGTCAGGCAGAAGCTCCTGGAATCTGGCAAGTGGTGTCAGCCGGTGTCAGCCGCATCCGTGCCGCATCCAACTGGGATCCTATGGGATCCTATTGGATCCTTTGGTCGTTAGATGCCGTCAGCTTGATCCTTTGCTGTGCAGGATCCGTTGGATTAGTTGGACAAGTCACAGGGTTTGAGGAACTACCCGTCCTCGCCGGGCTAAATTTGGTCTTGAAAAAAATGCAGGGTACTCAGTGTTGGATGTTTCAATCTTGAAGAGAACCCACAAAAGTGGAAACCTGTGTTCCATGGCGCATCAAGATAGAGCTGAATAACTCGATATGAACAGAGAAAAATTCCGCTGTAAGTTGGTGAAAGAAAGCTGCAACATCTTCACACTCATAGTTTGACACAGTCCTGCAGAGCTCGTGGTTCGAAGACATTTCCCGACAAGATGTGAGCACCCACCTCAGCACCTGATCTGGAACAGTTCAAGAACAAGACTGCTAAGACTGCATTTGAAAAATGATTCCTTTCTGTTGAATTTTGCTGGCTGAAACTCCGCCATCTGGCGCCACCACAGGTGCTGAATACCGCAGGTTCACACTCAACCACTCCAAAAGCATGGATTGGCAGCCCAATCAATTAATGATAATCTATATCGAATTCTTCTATTTCCCAAAGATTTATGTCTTGAACACATCCTTCGCTCCCTGAGACTCTCGAATTGACCCTTGACTGATTGCCCTGGCTCGCCTTTCTCGACGACGCAAACCTACGGAAGCTTCGTGTGATAAGAGAGGGATAAGAATATGATAAAATATAGATGCTCTTAGACAGAATCTTAGATGCTTCGTGTGTTTCATGTACTTCATGTAGCTAGTCACTATGTCACTGAATCCATTTTACCTCTAGACTCTAAAGACATTTACGACGTTTACGAGATTAAATCTGGTGTCTGACCACTTTCGCACTGTGCCTGGATGGGACTGTGGGACTGTGGGACTGTGGCAGCACCGTTGTTCGAACACGTTGCACGATGTTGCACGATGCACAATGCACATTTCATGTGCTGCGTGGCATGCCTGGCATGATGCCTATTGTTTTTCTTTTGTTAAGAAAACAGGGCATTGCCATCCACATCAATCTACATCAGTCCGTATGTATGTATGTATGCATGCATGCATGCATGTATGTATATATGTATATGGTATGTATGTATATATCACACATATATATATGATATGTGATATATATATATATAACATATATACATCATATATATATATGTATATGATATATATATATATGATATGTGATATAGATATAACATATATACATCATATATATATATATGTATATGATATATATATATATGATATATATATATATGATATGTAAATATATCATATATATATATATTATATATATCATAGATATATATATATCATATACATATATATATGATGTATATATGTTTTATATATGTATATAAAACATATATATGATATATAGTATGTATATGATATGTATGATATGTATTTAAATACATATATATCATATATATATATATCATATGGTACATATGATATATATATGTATGGTTGACATAAATGATATCTATGATATATATGATTTAAGAATAAAAGACAAAAATGATATATATATATATGATATAGTCTATTGATGATATGTATGATATGTATGATATGTATGATATGTATGATATGTATATATAATATATATGTACTGTTGAATATATATATATATGGTATATCTATATATATATATGTGTATATGCTATATTTCATATATACGATATATACATATATGTGATTTATATATATGATATATATATATTGTATATATATATATCTATTATATGTATGATATATATATATATATATTGTATATATATATTTTACATGTATGATATATATATATGTATATATATGCTATCTTATTGAAAAACGATGTATATATATATGCGATTCATATATATATATATATATATATATATATATTTGTATATATATATATTATGTATTATATATATTATATGTATTATATATATATGTATATATGCGATATATACACATATCATATATAGATGAGTTGTATATATATATGGTATATATATATGATATATTTATATATATGATATATATATATATATATTTGATTTATATATATATATATATGATATATATAGATATATATAAATATCATATATATGATATGTATATATATGATGTATAGTTATATATATCATATATATATATATACGATATATATATATATGCTATATATATATATGATATGTATATATATATATATATGCTCTATATATATATGATATAAATACGTATATAAATGATATATTCGATATATATCATCTTCTTCTATATCAATCTTTCAAAGTTTTTCCTGAGCGCCAGCACGTTGAGCTCTTGTCCAAGGGCATCTGCCCGCTGCTTAGCGCGAATGGCGGCAGCCAGACCAGCAGGGCCAGCTGGCACGCAGTGGATCGCAGTGGAAGTTACACCGTTCTATCGGTTTTCAAAACACCCTTGCCATAGCGAAGTCAAATGTCAGGACCCGCTAAATTCTGCAATGAGCTGGGGATCTTGCCCACCATTCTTCCTCACCCTAATCCAAACAACCAGAACAGACCAAGGACCATCGACCCAACCTGACCCAACCTTGCAACCCAACAGCAGCGTTTCAGGATTCCAGGATTCTGTTCTTGCGAGCTTAGCAAATTACGCACCAATCCCAGACCCACAAGACCCAGTTGAAACCAAACAGGCAGCGTTCAGGAATTGTTGGCCTCCCACGACCAGGAGATCAAACCTTGGCAGAGAAATCTTCAAGTGCGTCGGACTGTGGGAGATTCTGACTATATTTTGTCATCGAGTAAAATCCTTTTGAAAAAGGTTTTTGTGGCCAGTTTGATCAATTTTGCTGCTGTTCCATAGCTGTTTGATGGCTGTTCACATTGCAGGCGAGCACCGCATTTCCTTATCCTGGCAAGCTACTCCATCGACTCTCGTGAGACGCTGAAGTTTCGGAAACCTCGCCGTTTTGCCTCGCAGGCCAAACTCGCCAAGTCCCAGGCGCTGAGTTTCAAGATGTTCCTTCAACATCCCTCAACATCCTCCAGCATCTTCTACAAGTCTCCATCAAATCTTTGCAAGGGCATTTACATGCACCTCGGACAGCTTACGAAGGCATATTAGGTAAACCTCTGTACAAGTAAAATTGCATTGGACATGCCTGGTGTCCACTTGAGACCGATTCATGATACCAATGCACTGTCTGCATCAGCATTTGTGATCATTTTGCGTGAGTGCGGAATAGTGTGCAATAGTGTGCAATAGTGTGCAATAGTGCGCATGTGTGTGCATGTGTGTTTGGTCTTTCACGTCTGGTCCTGCCGTGCTGGTAGCAAGCAGCTCGCATTTGGCAGCCTAGCTCGACAAATGCAGATGACTAGCCAACAAACCTGTTTGGCCCATTGCTTAAGAATCCCACCCTTGGTGGTCGTTGAGATCCCACACTGGAACTGACAGCTTTGGATACTTTGGATGCTTTGGATGCTTTGGATACTGGTGCAGCTCTACTTCCTTTAGTTTTTGACCAGATCCAGACACCTCCGCAGCAACGCCGCAGTGGGCCGCAGCATCATCCTGGTTTCCTCAAGGTTGCTTGGAATAAGAAGAGAGATTGATCCCAGAATATACCAGGGTTGCTGACAAACGCTTTTGCATTCCAAGCCCTGGCCAGAGATCCTTTCCTTTCAACATCACTTTTCTATGCTTTTCAATATAAATTGCATGTAAACTTTTCACCCAAAAAGCAAGACCTTTGAGAGGTTTGAGACCTTTGAGACCTTTGAGACCTTTGAGACCTTTGAGACCTTTGAGACCTTTGAGACCTTTGAGACCTTTGAGACCTTTGAGACCACTTACCAAAGGGAGCGAGGAGGGAGCGAGGTGTCGACAAGCAAAGCGATGCAAAGGACCTCTCAGGACTTCCTGGCCTCTCCGCAGCCCTCTGCTGACGGTTCAAGCTAACACTGCTGTGAGCCGGTGCCAGTGCAGTTTGAGCAATCAACACAAAGACCTAACAAAGTGGAATGAAGTGGTAGGACTACTGCAAAATGAAAACCCATTGACCTAGATACTTAGATATCGTTCAAAGTGGAAAATTTGAGGCAGGGAAAAAACACATGGGTATAGGAGTTGTTAGTTGTAGTTGTTGCGTAGAAAACATGTGACACGTGCAATTTGTAAAGTTATGACGATTTTCAAGGCTGTGAAACTGAACCTGAGACTGTTTGCAGTCCACGTCTGTTTTTAGAACTGTACGAATGATTGAAGGATCTCAAGGGGTTGAACAAATGGGGTTTGCAGTCTAAGATCTAAGCAGCCCATCATTGGCAACAAGGAAAATGGCTGCATTTGGTCAGCCGCCCACTTGAGGCACCCAACGCATCTGTCGAAGGCTGGTCCTCTTCGTCGAAGTGTCCTCCAGCCTAGAAGGATCAGGTCTTCAAAACAGAGGAATGGTGAAAATATTGGAATGTGAAGGGCTCACAGAGCTCCAGAGAGGGTGTTAGAAAAATAATTAGCCCGGCAAGAGACCCCAAACAGTGTGAGAGGAAGGAATTTCAATGCTTCAAATACCAACAATAGTTCCGGAACAGAAAGAGATCAGGTCAAGCATTTTCGTAACTGCAGCAGCAGGGGCTTGTTTTGGCGCAGCAAGCAATTCTACGTGTAGGTCCTTATGCCAGAACTTCACACCAGGACATGGAGAGAAGTTTGCAAGATCGTCAAAGAAGGACCTACTCGATTTTGATCCACTTAAGAGCGCTCTGCGGGGCCAGTCATATGTTACACTTCTATGCGTGTCATCCTGTGCAGGGGCCATGCTAAAAACTTCACACCGGTACCCTCCTGCACTCGACTACGGCCAGCAGTCACGGCATTTGCGCAACTCCACGGTTGCTCGTGGTTGGCCGGCATGTGCAAGATGGTTGCACCCATCACTATGGTAGCATGACCCACCACGTGTGATTTGTACAGTCGGTGGTGCCTTTGCATCACGAATCTGCTCCCTCAGGCTCAGAATTTCACGTGCTCGTTGTTCGCACGTTGCCTTCAGCTCGTCGTTCTTCTTGGCCATGTCGGTCAGATTCTTGTTCAGCTCGGCCACATCAACTTCAGCAGCGGCACGACTTGGGCGCACAGCAGGTGGCTGTTGTCGGGCAGCCTGAAGTGCTGCTTGAAGTTCGGCTATCTTCGCATCCTTCGATGCGTTTGCCCGAGCAGCCAGAGCACAGGCATCTTTGGACTTCTGGTACTTGTCCTGCACCTCATCCAGCTTGTCGCACAAATCATCTCCACGTCGTCGCTGCTTGCGAACCATCTCCTCCAAGTTGGCTTGGTCGTCCAAAGCCTTCTCGTACTTCTCCTTGATCTCGTCATGTGCAGATTGAAGATCTGCAAGGTCTCTCTTGAAATTTGTAGCATCAGCCACAGCAGCATTGGTCTGCTGGCAGTAGGTCTCGCAGGCTCCTCTCCACGAAACAGCCTCAGTGTGAGCTTCACGAAGTTCTTCATAGGTCTCCTCCAAGGTTTCGCTCTGGTCTTTGATCTTGTTCTTGGCGCTGCGATGCGTCGCCTGCTCCTGGTTGAGCTTCCGCTTGAGGTCAGCAATGCGACCAGCCATAGCAGCAGGATCTCCTTCTTGATCAACTTCCATCGCTTCTGGAACATCTTCCTCCTTCACAGGAGCCAGCGGCTTGTAGAGCAACTTCTTCACCTTGGTCCATGTTCACGGCCAGGATCACCGTCAGGAAGATGGTGAAGTAGACCCCATAGTAGTTGGCATAGTTCGGAATGGTGCCGTTCGCCATAGCTGCAGAGGCGTCAGACACGTAGATCTCCTCGGTCTCTTGAGCCGCAACACCGCTGGAAAGCACGGAGGTTGCCACCAGCAAAGCCAAAGTTTTCCTTGAAAACAAACTCAGCAAAACGGCTCCATGACTCACCTTCGGCTGCTTGATGCCTTGAAAAACCTCATCCAAAAGTTCATCATCTGTTTTGTGAAGATCATGTTCTGTGTATTCTTCCGAAACAGGTAAAATCCTAGTGATCACCTTGTGGTTTGGCACGTTGAAAAATCTGACCATTCCAGTGGTCAGCAGAAGAAGCATGCAATCATGAACCATAGGTTTCGTCAACGAATCTGCTGTCATGGCTTCTGTCGGCACCAAAGTTGCCATTCTCAACTTCCCAGAGACCCTCGCTTCTTTTAGACTCAACACATACAAACGCTGCGATTTGTCTTGCGGCAGAGTCCGCTGTCCAGTGATGAGTTCAAAAAGATCTCGACAATCGCCATAGAAATCCATAGGGATCTTCTGGTCTCCGGCTTCTTGGATCTTGATCAACTGCTTGATGGTTGGCATAGCAGGAAGATGTAGTTCTGCCAGTCGAACCATGATCATCGTCGCAGCTTCCATGCCACCAACCATAGACAATGTCTCAGCATGTGAAGTGCTGTAGGAAATTCTTTTCGCTTTCGAGCCGCTGGCATGAAGAAGATGAAAAATGCCACTGTGGTTTTCAACTCCAAGTTCGCCTTCTCCATCTTGAAATTCAGTCTCAGCTTCCAGCGCAACATCGTGGAACTTGTCTTCCATGATTCCAATCAGCAGGCCTTCTTGAGCATAACTGCGGCCTTGAGCAGCAGATGAAGCATCATGAATGCACACCAGTCTGGTGTGTTTGGCTTCCATCATCCTGTAGTGGAGTCCAACTTCAATGTACTCCGCCACTTTGATCAGGATGTCATTCGCCTGCTTGAGATGTTGGATCTCGGCCACAATCACTTTCGCCTGGAGGACAGAGACGTCTGCAATGATGTCGAGGCGTGTGGCAGTCAGCCACAAAAGTGCACCAAGGATTGACCGAAAGGTCGAAACTTCTTCTCTGGTCAGCTTTGATGTATCTTCACGTTCTGGTACTGGAACAGGTCGGGGCTTGCTGGCAAACTCTCGTTGGCTGACCTTGTAGCCTGTGGGTGTTTTCTCGTACTTGCATCCACAATGCACAAAAGGCAGGGTCTGTCTGGTCACCTTGCCAAAACGTTGAAGGAAAAGTTGATGCATGTGGTCCAGCCATGATTGGTCACCCGACAAGGCAATGTCGTCGACGTGAGTTGTCGCCAAAGATTCGGCTTCATGTTCTTCAGGATGTTGGCTGCTCCAAGAAAATGTGCAGTCATCCAGCTGTGATGGTCGTCCTTTGTGTTGTCGTACAAATTGATGTAGACACAGTTGCCATGCTAGAGGCGCATCATTGAGGCCGTAGACAGGCTTGTTGCAAAGGAGGCCATACTCCATCGCCTGAAGATCAGTCATTCCCTTGAAGTCAGGACTCAAGTCACTCAAGTGACGGAAAACGTTCAAGGGAGGCAGAATGACGACAATTCTGTTGGGAGCGTCAACTCCAGCTTCACGAAGTGCTCGTTGAATCTCAGAGAAGGAAAAACCCTTCAGGAAGGCGCCAGCAATGTCGATGGATTCCAAACGTCGGCTCTTCTTTCTGGCTGCATGACTCAACAGGAGTCGCTGGCTCAAGCGAGTGGCAGTTGTTGATCTCGTAGTGAGCAAGGCCTTCTGAGAATCAAGACATCCTCTGGCACAAAGTCTCGACTTCACCTTGAGCTCGCCAGTGGGATAGCGTTTCCATTTTCTCACCCAGATCGCATCCACAATGACCATCTCAGCAGTGAACTGATTCCGATCCATCTTTCGGAAAGCTTTCTCGTCCACAAACTGTTTGATTTCTGCTCGATCGGCAGTGTCAACAAGATGCCATAGATCTGGAGTGATGTCTTCTTCGTTGATGTTGTTGGTCTCTTCATCGACCTTGAAAATCTGAGCTGTTCTCAAACATGCAGTGGCTTCACAAGTTTTCTTGTAGGCCATGGTGAAAAGATGACCACATTGTTGTTGACGATGCTGGTACTCTTGAACCATGAAGTTCTTGACAGCAGGCAGCATGAGATCATAGCCTGTCTTCCATTCCATGGAGTAGTCCAGAATGATCTTGTTGCTGTCGTTGTTGACATAGAAGTTGCGAAGGAACTCGATGTCCTTGCGCAGCATAGCCACTTTCTTCACGTCCTTCTTGACCATCGCCATCTTCTGCTTCTTCTTCTTCTCAGATTCTGGTAGTACAGGATCTTCCGGTTCATCTCTCTTCTTCGGGACATACTCTGTTTCCATCTCTTCTGCACCATCATCGTTCGGCTTGAGGTTGATCGACAGCTTGTCCTTGAGCTTTGGCTCATAGTTGATCACCTCCTTGAGGTTGTAGTAGTAGAAGTAGATGATGCAAAGATCCTCCCTGGTGTAGTTGGACAGTTTCTTCATCCTAAGGGGGTTGGAGTTCGAATGCTCTTGCACTGAAAAGTTCTTGCCACCTTGGATCCACATGACCAACTTGCCGGTCGTGTTGTTGGGAGGTTTGAAGGTTCGAAGAGCTCGTCCCATGATGATGCCATGCAATGGCTTCTTGGTCATTGCCTTTGAAATCTTGTCGGCCCATTCCATAGCTTTGGTGATAGCTGGTGTCTCTTTTGGTGTTTTGGTCCAAGTGCCATTCTTCTTCTGGATCCATCCAATCACATAGGCCTTGTATTCGGAGAGATGCTCCACATACTTCATCAAGTTGTTGAGCTCGTACTCCACAGGGTCATTGACCATTTCAAAGTGGAACATTCCGTGGTACGGCCTGATGTGTCGAAGTGCAACCAAGTAAGGTTTGCCTTGATATTGGATCACTGCGACACCTTCATCTTGGTCAAGTCGTAGAAGAAGTGCAGGGCCACGCCATCCAGGATCTCCGGCAACTTCACGATAGTATTCTACTTCAGAAACTCCAGCTGTCAGCTGATCTGTCTCAAGTTGATGTGGTCGATGTCGATTGGCTCGTGCAACTCGATCTTCGATGATCGCCTGGTGGGTCTGAGCCAAGGCAGTCTGCCTGATGCGCATAGCGCATTCGAACACCGTCACATCTTTCTGCAAAGATCCAGCTGTGGAAAGAAGTCCAGGAGTTTCAGGATCATAGAATCCACGTGGCAGGATGCCGAACACGTTCATGCTTGGCGTTGCCCCTCCAAAGTTGAGGGTTTGGTTGTGCGCCAAAGCGCTCTCCATGCCAACTTCAGATGGCTCTGCGTTCATGCCCTGTCGTTGGAGTTCGGCCTTCAACTTCATCATTGTAAGTTTCATGAGCTGCACGTGTCTTTCTACAAGACCTGTCCCTGTGTGTTGTTCTGATCCGTGACCTTGAGTTGTTCCCCTGGGGCATCTGATGATACTCATCCTTTCAAACTCAGCGCCAGACTCATGCGACACCAGAGATGCTTGTTGATCCAGCACAAGTCTCGCTGGGGGACCAAAGAACTGTATCCAGTTCTGCAGCATGCAGGCAAGAAGTTGTGGTGCTTCTTGTCCTTCGGGAACAGACTCGTCCAGCAGCAGCATGTAGGTGACATCATCCAGGTGGAACAAATCAAATTGGACCGTCTCATTGAAGATGGTAGCACCTCCAGCTCGAACTTGAGGTCGATTTGGCAATCGGACAAACTTCCGACAAACCACACAGCTCTGCACTGCTTCAGCTGCCAAGGTGATGACAGGTTGTGGTAGTCCAGCTCGTCGAAGGAGATTGCAAAAGTCTCCAGCTGGTGTGTGCCACAGACGTTCATGAAGTCCAACCAGCAACCTCTTGGCAGTTGTCATGTCGCCCGCATCAACCAACTTGGGCAAACGTTCAAGCACTCGGCGAAGGTTGTAGTTGGGCTTAATAGGAGCCAGTGCAGCTCGGCCATGTGCTTCAAATTCTTCATAAGCTGGATTTGCCAAAGCCTCTTGTTCACGTTCGTCATCAGGACGTTCTTGGATCTGAGGCTGAGGCTCAACAGGAACAAGTGCAGCATCATCTTGACGTGGCGGTAGAGCAGGCTGAGCTGGGATTGCTCTGGGTCGTGTAGAGGGTGTCGATGGAGCTGGTAATGAATCAAGTTCGGCACCATACAGGACCAGAACCCAGTCATCCTCATCTATCGCCGCATTGATCTGGCTGAAGCTCATTTCTCGCATGTCCTCAATCTTCAGGACCTTCCAGTGCTTCACATCACCAGTGATGAACAATCGCAGATAGCCAGAGGCCATTGAGAGATGTGGTTCAGCTGATGATTTTCTGAAAGGTCTGAGCAAGACCTTGACGGCCTTCACCTGCATGACTTCCTTGAAGATCTCCTTGAAGAGAGCATTGGCCACAGGATTGTCAATCCACTGGGTGTAGTCGATCTTGCGGTTGGAGGCTTCTGTGAGCAGGCCAAGGGCGTTGTTCACGGACTCAATGAGGATCTTCTTCAAGTAGCGGGACTCCTTCACACTGAACTCCTTGTCCAACTCGTTGTCCAGCTGCACCATGTCCAAAGCTTCTCGGTCAGCGACCTTCTTCCAGTCAGTGATGGGGTCTGCAGCGGATGAAGCTGCCTTGTCCTTGGGATTTGTGCCAGGTGCATATCTTCCATGTCGGCATTGTCCTGGAATCATTGTGTGATCTATCCCCTTTGGACAATAGCGACCCAAAGTGCAGCGGATGCACTCGTAGAAGGCTTCAGTCTTCACCTTCATTCCGGCTGTAGAGGAACTTGATCACATCTTGCCGTATCCGCTGACACATCTGTCTTGGATACACTGCAGCCAAAGTAGTGCGATTGTGACCACCAGTTTGCCCTTGAAGATGAGCATGGGGTTGTCCACGGTGACCACTGCATCGCAAAGCTGTCTTGTTGTACTTGATGTTGCCGATGAGGGCCGTTGCCTTCTGGACAGGTTGTCCAAGTTCACTGACAGCGCCATGCATGCACTGGTCAACTCGCTGCTTCTTCTTGCAGTCAGGGATTCGGTCCAAGTGCAAACCTTCATCCATCATGGCACTGCCGTAGGGCTGCTCCACAGTGAAGCCTCGTCCTTCTCGGGACTGTTCCTCACAGCTGTTCTGCACAAAGTTCAAAGCTGGAAGATCACGTAGTCGATCTTGATGACGTAGTGCTGGGTCTTTCGAACTTGATGACACACTCCAGGGAGCACAGTCAGGTGCATAGTGAATGGCACCAGGTTTGAACTCTCGTTGAGCTTCCAGGAGCATTGCTTGATGGGAACTATTGTTGATGTCCCATCCATACCTCATGTCAATAGGTCCAACAGCAAGTCCTGACAGCAGCAAAGTCAGAGAGAGTCGTCCTGAGCCAGAAAAGATTTCCCAGAAGTGCCATCTCTTGTTCACTTGTTCATCCAACTTCTGAAGTTGGAGGTCGGTGACCACTTTGGCTGTAGAACTCCTCTTTGATGGCCTTGTACCGCTTCTTGAGTTTCGCATGGTCTGCATTCTCTGGCAGCATGTCCTCGGTGTAGAGCGGGAAGTCAGACTCCTTGTAGTGGATGTCCAGGGAGTCCTTCTTGTCCATGTTGGAGAGCTCTTCAACGTTGTTGGATGCTGCTTCCAAAGAGGCAGGCTCACTTTCTTGACGTTCTCCGGCAACTCCTCAGTTGTCGTAGACAAAGTTGTTGTTGGCCCGCAGGATTTGCGCTCACAGGAAAAATCGTTGTGCTTGTTGGGCTCGGCAGCATCGCAGTTGTTCTTGTCAAAGTTCAGCTTAACATCAGGGTCATGGAGGACTGTCGCATCGGTGTCAACCATATTGGGCTTATCCATGAGATGGGAAGCATTCTTGCCATCGTCCTTGTCTTCAGTTGTAATTGATGTTGATGATACATCTTCACACCGGTTCCCTCCTGCCTGCGACACGGCAAAGACATGAAGCAACCGGGGATTGATCTCGGACTCAGGCCATTTGTCGATGCTGCTTGAGAGCACTTTGCTGCAAAACGTGCAGGTCTCTTTCTGCACGTCCTGGGTGATCTTGGTCTCGTCAATGCCGTCGGTGGCAAGGATGTAGTGTCCGCTGTCGGTCAGCAGCAGTCTCAGCAACCTGGATGATTGGGGCTCCTCCTTGTGATCCATGGCGAGAAGTCCATCACCATTGGCAAAGTAGTTGCTGAACAGGACACAGCTCATCTTCCGCAAAGATGGGTTCCCGACCAAAGCAGGGCATAGAGATCCTTCTCCTCCAATCACTTCGCCACAAAACTTGATGGCCTTTCCAGAGGACAGCAAAGGAACAGTGGCACGTCCAAGAGTGTGGTCAGACTTGCCGTCAATGCCAGAAACTGGAGAGGTCACGTCCTTTTCGATGGTGATTTCTTTTCCAAAGGGCTTGACACATGTTGCAACCAGATCACGCAAAGTTTCAGACCCAATCAGTCCGCTGGCTGCACCTGGATCAATGATAAGGCCTCTACGTTTCTGGCCCCTGACCATGAAGTAGTCGGTGGACTGGTAGTAGTTGTTGAAGGCAAAACTGAAAGCATCATGGATCTTCTTCTCAGGCTTGTTGTACTCATAGTTGGATTCATCCTGAGTTGATTTCGTTCTGGTAGAAGATCTCGGGATGCTCAGAAAATCCTCAGCATCAGGCGGTGTGTGGATGTTGAACTCCTCGGCAGGGTCGTGCTTGGTCACGTTCGACTGGATTCCATCATAGGCATCCAATGGAGGTCGTTGGACATACCAATTGGTTCGACCATAGCCCTTGTAGCCTTTCTTGCCCTTGCCTTTTCCTTTGTAACTTCCTTTGAAGTTTGGACGCCATCGCCATCCACCTTTGCCTTTGCCCTTGTACTTGCCCTTCATGGGTCCTTTTCCACCGGACTTGCCATAGCCCTTGTCATTCATTGGACAGTCTCTGGCCATGTGCCATTTGCTGCCACATCGGAAACATCCATCGTTGTTGCCCTTGCTTTTGCCCTTGCTTTTGCCCTTGTAGAACTCCTCCTTGACTTCTTCGGCTTTCTCTGGGCTGTTTTCCAGGGACTCCTCATGGGCGGTCTGGTAGCCTTCCTCATAGTCATGCCATTCTTCTTCTCCATGCCATTCTCGGTCATCGCCATAGTAGATCTCATCTCCTTCCCAGTACCAGCTTCCATCATCATCCCAATAGTAGCCATCGTCCTGGGTGTAGTCATCGTACCAATAGTTCTCGAAGGAGTCATACCATGGCTCATAATTGTCCGTCTCCTCATACTCAGTCTGGTCGGCATAGAAGACATCGCCGCCGGAGTCCTCGGGTCTTGATGGTGACAATCTCAAAGCCAAAGCTCGGGCATCTGCAAAACGGCTGTGATCACCTTGAACTTGGAGCTTGATGTCATTGATGGCCTTGTTGCTCAAACCTGAACCTTTGAAGAACAAGTAGAACTTGGCCACCTCGTTCATGCCCAGGCCGGCTCGATCATGAGCCTCATCCAGACGAGTGTCAAACTCCACTGCATACTCCGCCAAACTCATCTTGCCTCTGGTGAGGGAGAAAAATCTCTCCAGCGCCTGGGTAGCCATGTCGTGGTCTTGTTGTCCAAAAACATTGCGTAGAGCTTGAACCAGGTGTTGAACTCCACTGGGGATGTGAGCCTGAATCACCTGGCCAGTTGTTGGATCGACCACCTCGTCCACGGCTAAGCGCACCAGCGCTGCGTCCCCAACGTCATATGCTCCGTCAGGGCGCCTCACTCTCAAGGCCATTGCCACCTTAGCTGCTCGCCCGTACAAGCGACCAGCCACCATCGGTCCAATGTGTTCATCCTCCAATCCACAGATGCGGTACCAGAGGCGAAGCTTCTCGAAGTACTCCCGCAAGGAGTAGGATGGATTGCCTGGTGCCCAACCAGGTGGAATATCTCGCCTGTACTCCTGCAATGGGATGCTTCCAGATGCCGTCGGCGGTTGATGCATTGTCACCAGCAACGGCTTGTAGCCCAAGGTGTCAAAAGCGATGCCAAAGTTCAGGAAGAAGCCAAAGCCAGGGAAGATGCCAAAGAACAAGATCAGGAAGATGCAGTAGGTGATGAGCTGAAAGAAGCCACCAACTGCCCCCAGGAAGTGCACCCCTTGGCTCTGCAACTCAAAGTGCCCCTTCGTCGTGATGTCCTTGCCCTGGATGTAGATCGCAGCCGCAGCGCCAGACCAGCCGTGCTCACACGGCAACCTCTTTGGAGGTAGCAGCCGATCGAGCAGCAGCAGGCCTATGGCTCCGCGGGTAGCGAGCACCGAAGCGCTCCGCTACCAAACTCGATTTTGATCCACTCAAGAGCGCTCTGCGGGGCCAGTCATATGTTACACTTCTATGCGTGTCATCCTGTGCAGGGGCCATGCTAAAAACTTCACAGACCTTCTATATAGAGGATTTCACAAAGACATTCGCAAGAATTTCCTATGAGCATCCCCGAAGAACTTCCATAGAAGCACCTCTAGTGCAGAGCATCTTCAAAGATCTCACTGCAAGGACCCCTTTAAAAGACTTGAACAGGATCTCTACGAGATCTTCTCACAAGGACCTCTACGAGAGGATTTCACTCAGAGGGCCTGTACAAGATCATGCACGGACCTCACAAGGACCTCTACAAGATCGTGCAAGGGCCTCTCAAAGAGGACCCTACCAGGATCTCCACAAGATCTTTTCACAAGGACCTGCACAAGATCACGCAAAGACCTCTTAGAGAGGACTTCACCAGGATCTCAAGGTCTTCTCACACGGACCTGTACAAGAGAGGGCTTCACCAGGAACTCCACAAGACCTCTGAGAGGATTTC
Source organism: Symbiodinium sp. clade C Y103 (assembly GCA_003297045.1). NCBI lineage: Eukaryota > Dinophyceae > Suessiales > Symbiodiniaceae > Cladocopium > Cladocopium sp. clade C. The sequence goes on along the minus strand of BGPT01001681.1, from coordinate 10,176 downwards.
CATCAGGATCACCCAGCACGAGCCTGCGCCATCCAAATGCACATGGACATGTCACAAGAGTACTGTAAAATACCGCAGTCCAAGACCATTACAAGACCGCGACCCGCTTGTGCGAGCCTGCGCAGTCGAAATGCATTTGGACATGTCACAAGAGCCATTTTACGCGAGAATTTACAAGTAAAATGCCGCAGGCCAAGATCGGGACGCAGACTTTGTGCGAGCCTGCGCAGTCGAAACGCACATGCACATGTCACAAGAGTCACTTTATGCGAGAATTTACAGGTAAAATGCCGCAAACCAGATGGAGCACCCTGATCAAGCACCGGCCTTTACACTTACCGTAAGAACCCCTCAGTGTGGACATACTGTTTGGGGAAGAATGACCGGAGGACAGAATGAATACTTTTGAACATGTGGCACCCTTGTGGGTTCTGGAAGCAATCTAGTTAGTAGCCAGCACTCTATTCTAGCGTCCCTTTGTCCTTTCATAAACTTTCTGTGTGTTCCAAAGTTTGATTGACTTTCACTCGAGAGCAATGCACTCACAGCTCTGAAAACCAGTAAAAACAAAACAAAGAAGGTGCAATGCGTAGGTTTTGCATTGGAGGCATTGAACTGTTGGTGTCTGGGCAATGAATAGCGCAGGAACCATTGCTCTTGGTCTCTGCTCGTCAGAACACTTGGGCTGCAACTCACTCAATGAAGCGCCCTCCCGTGGAGCCTTGGGTTCACTCCAAGTCTGAGTCCGTTCAAAAAAGTGTCTCTGTGTGTGTGTGGGTGGGTGACCTGGACAGTTTTGCAACATCAAAAGTCTCAGATCGGAATGACTATCACTGCGGATCGACATGTCAAAATCTTCAAAGCCGCTAAAAATGCTCACTGCGCGCAGAATCACCTTGAAAAGCATTGAAATGTCATGAAAATGTCTTTCAACACTGGGTTTCCAGCTGGAATGATCTTGCTTCGGTTGCACATCTGCGCATGAAGGAATACAGCTGACGGAGAGAGAAATAATACCAAATTCTCGAGATTCCAAGACTTCCCTGTGGTTTCATAGTTTCCAACAAGGTGCTAAGCAAAACCATAGACATATTATCTTGTCTAGCCAACCCCTTCCTCTTCCTCTGATTTCAACAAAGCCCAAGAGGCGTCAGCAGTGCCATGAGAGCGGCTGCACTGACTTGCCGCAACTGAGGCTCTGACAAGGAAGAAAGTCACGCTCATTAGATCACACGCGGACAATGGTAAGACCTTGGTCTCCAAAGATCTCACGTCTCAGAAGGTCTCAGAAAAATGATTTAAGGATTTTGTGTTTTTGGTTTGCTATTAGTTTTCCTTCATTTTCCATTGGTCTTCCCTTATTTTCCATTGGTCTTCCTTCATTTTCCATTGGTCTTCCTTCATTTTCCATTGGTGTTCTTCATTTTTCATGTGTGTTCTTTCAAGTTCTATTGTTTTTTGTTTCATGTTCCATTTGTTTTCCTTCATTTTCGGCGTTTTTTCCTTCATTTTTCATTGGCGGTGTTTTAACTGTCAATTGATTTTTCTTGATTGTTCTGTGTTCCTTCATTTTCCTTTGGTTTCTTGCATTTTCCTAAGGGTATCACACGTACATTGGTTCGTTGCTATGGTTTGCTTTCCTGTTTCATCCGAACAAATCAATGTGATCGCATGTGGGGCTCTCCGAGCAAGGAATATATCCCAAACTTGCAATTATAATCTGAACATGCTGTTCATCCATTTTCTCAAAGATTGGGACTTTGGGGAAATGTAAAAAAATCAGCCGGGAATTCGACACTAAGAACCGTATGTGCCCCAATTATATGCGCGGGAGTATCATGGTATTTGCATAAAAGTCACAAGGGCCAAGTGAAACCAAAGCCAAAAGCTAAAAGCCAAAAGCCAAAAGCCAAGTGAAGCCAAAGAGCCAAAGCCAGAAGCCAAAAGCCAATAGAGAAGATTCAAGAAGTGTCCTGAAATGCGGTTTTTCAGACATAGAAAAGGGCTAGATAGGAGACTGGTTGAAAAAGGTATTATTATTAACTCCTTTTCCCACAAGCATGCATATAAACTCATGTTCTGTATGTCAGTTTAATGTAGTTTCTGTGCAGTTCAAATGTAGTCTTTATGCAAGGTTATATGCAAACTACAAAAAGCACATATAGTTTCACTATAAGTGCGCCTGAGGTACAGTCAGTGGCCAAGTGAAACAAAAAAAGCAAAAGCCAACTCAAGCCAAAAGCCAAGTGAAGCCAAAGCCCAAAGGTCAGACCAAAAGCCAAAAGCCAAAAGCCGAAAGCCAAGTGAAACCAAATCTAATAATCAGCCAACAAAAGCCAAAAGCCAAAGCCAAAAACCGAAAGCCAAGTGCCAAGTGAAGCCAAAAGCCAAAAGCCAAAAAGCCGAAAAGCCGAAAAAACAAAGTGAAGCCAAAGCCCAAAAATAAAAAATATATACATATGTATATTATATATATATACCCTCCCTCAGAGAGTCTCAGAAGGTCTCAACCAGTGATCTATTTTCTGTTCCGAAACTGCTTTCCTCGTTTCAGAAACTCTGGGTTTGGCACCAGCTTGGCACCGCGAGTCAAAGGTTCTGTCCTCGAATTGTTCGCTTGCAGCGTCTCCTCTGCTCTGGCGAACCTCGGCCAACTCATCGCAGCACATCGAAGCACATATGCGAAACATATGCTAGATGACTCTCAAATGACTCTCAAATGGCTCTCATGCATCGCATTCTTTTTAGACACTATGCGTCTGCGAGGATGCAATAGTATCAATATGATCTAATATGTATTAATGTATTAATGTCAATTCAACGGTATGTGATGGTATGAGAGCATGTGCTGGGTTATTCCCGCGCAGATTGCTCGTCATTGGTGGTGGCAGCAGGGTTCTGCATCCATTCTACCTGTGACATGTCCAGCTTTTACCAAAAAAAAAGAGGAAAGGGCTCTCAAGAGCTAAAGTGTTTATAATCTTATCCTGAACTTGTGGGAAGTTCCAAAATCGACTTCGAAAGAATGGGTCAAAGAACGATGGGTTTTAGTTTGCAACTCAGAGATCTGTGTGAGGTATCCCTGCTACCATGTGTGAAAGGTGGCAAGGGGAATGAGCCAAGAAACCTGAAAGCGCATGTCGGCTGAAGCTTCCACTGCAGTTCCCCGGCATTATTTTTGCATGCTCATGTCACTATATAATTGTCACCTATTGTCACTGATAGTCACCAATTGTCACTGATTGTCACTCATGTTTACATGAGTTTGGAGGACTCCTGATGGTTCCCAAGCTGCAAATCCGCTTTCTGATCACAAAAAGGTCACAACCCACACCTCAATTCCAGTGCGCAAGATCTCGACTGCCTTTTGCATGCGACTGAAATACATCGAAAGAAGGAATCTGAAAACACGGAAGAAATGAAACAAGAATAATAGCAGAACAGACAGTTCGGAATCTTACAGTAGCACTCTTCAGGAGTCCAGGGTGACAGAGTGGAATGAAGTCCAGCTCCACATCAAATTCGACAAAGAATCAGACTTGGGCTCACGGAGAAAGGACAGAGAAAGCATGCTTCGACATGCTTCGACATGCTTCGACATGCTTCGACATTCCCCAAGTAGCCTGGTTTGGGATCGAGTGTGGTGATGTTGTCAGCTTGGCGCGGAAGACATAAATGAGCTCCTGCCACCATGACAGTCCAGCCAAGGCACAGAGGTCCATGTCTTGGATCAAACGGAAAGGGCAAGATTCAAGACCAGCCAAGAAAAGCATAGAAAAGGCAAGGAAAAGGCAATATGCAAGGATGAAACCTGATGCAAAGGTGAACTCTTGGAGGGCACAATGATGAAGCCCTGAAACGTGTTTGACATCTTCTTGAAATCTTCTTACAATCTTCGGAACGGATTGAGCAGTATTGATCTTTTCTCTTCCAAATTTGAAGTTGAGAGATTGATAGATTTTGAATCTTGAAAGACGTTGACACGGACACGATGGACACGGTGGACACGGTGGACATGGACACAGCGCCTCAGCGATCTTGGTGTTTGCAGCAAGGATTTCCAGCTTCACCTTGCTGGGAAGGTCTGGGCAAAGCCTCGGGACTCCGCTTCACTTGGCCGACATGACCAAAAAATGCAGAAGGATAAAGACTGATAAAGACAGATTAAAATCAAATTAAAATCAAATTAAGAATCAAATTAAAATCAAATTAAAATCAAATTAAGACAATCAACTTAAACTATGTTAAACTATGTTAAACTTCTTTGGATAAGACAAACTTTGCTTCGCTCAGGGGCCCCAGGCGTCTCTCGCTCCTGTGCGATAAGTTCTTCAGCAAAGTTCTTCGACTGAACCTGCCCGAGCCAACAGACACTAGATCGGCCAAAATGTCAAGAAACGGAAAGAACAAGACGCAAAAACGATCAAAAACGGAACAACAAGACACAACAAGAAACAGAAACAAAAACGGAACAACAAGAAAAAAGAAATTGGAGTCAGACTTGTTCAGATTTTTTGTCCTCCAAAGGTTTCTGCTGTCCGTAACTTGTTAAAACCCTGAGCTTCAAGCCACTGCTGTCGAATCGAGTGCTACTTTCTTGCCTTGCGGGTAACGTTCGAGATGCATAGACTCTTGTAAAAACAAAGGATACCCTCGGATACTGGCAAAAACCGCTTGGGAGCGTGTCGTCCATTAGGATGGCTCTATCGCCAAAGCTACAACATCCGAAATCTTGATTCCTACCCAATGCTAACCGCACCAATAGTGACGCTCAGTGCTGATGCTCCATTTCAATTTCACTCTGAAGAGATGTGTCACTGGTGGGTTTCGGAAATGCAGCAGTTCACAGCCACAAGCATAGATTAGGTGCACCCAAATTCAGCTACCCTGGAAAAATACCTTTCCTGGAAATCCCCATTTACAAGCTGGATATGGTTCACAATAAGCTAACAGGGGTTGGAATCCACTGGATCTCCGATGGAATTCCCAGGAATGGGATACCTTCCCAAGGGTACACTGGTGACTGTACACAGGGTACACAGGGTACACAGGGTACACTCGATCATTGCAGGACTGTGGGGAGCTGTGGGGAGCTGTGGGGAGCTGTGGGGCGCTGTGGGGAGCTGGGCAGTCCAAGGCAGCTCAAAGCAGGCCAGAATGACGCCCTGCAACTGAACCTCAGTGATGCTTCGAAAAATCCGAAAAGAACCAAAAAGAACTAAACTACAAAAACAAAATACTCCAAATAATAAGAAAGAAAAAGGATGTGCTTCTCAAGTGCTGACTAGGTCCTAACTGGGTTCTGGCAGAAAAGAGAAGACTTTGTTCGTTTGCGCAACTGGACAAAGATTGAGTAATTCTGCATCTCTTCTGTTTCCTTAGCCCTTTCATCTGCAAATTGTCTTCATGTGTATTTGTACATGTGCAGTTTGGCTGCTCAGGGTTTGCATGAAACAAGTGAACAAAGCAGATCCATTGGCTCTGTGACACCGATGCAACTTCTGCAAATGAAACAGCAAGAAAACACAAGTATTGCACCATATTTTGATTACGGTGCATAGGAGGCTGTGATCCTGGCTGTTGAGTACTCTTGCCGTTTGACCTGAACTTCTGCTGCAAATGCATCTTTGCGCAATCTTACAATATCTTTTGACATTTGCATCTTTGAACCAAGAGTTTTCCCATCCACCAAGCGTCCTTTTCGATGGAAACAAGAAAGATCAAACGAGTTAAGAACCCACTCAATGTTGCAACAATTTCAGGAGGAGCGAAGAAAATATGTATCACTGTATCATAATACGGTATGTTTTACATGTCTATGTATATATATATATATACATAATATGTTGTAATATCATACTAGGTGAAAGTATTGGGTTGTAGTGTGTTCTTTAGCTCGCCTTCCTTCTGCATCATCGCGGCTGGCTGCGACAGGCTATGCCTTGGGGTTTTCAAAAGTTGAAAGTTCTTGACATCTCTCAGGCGAATATTCTTTTGAATACTTTGAGTACTGTAACTTACAATGGAACATAAACAGGGCCGAGAAAAACAGAAACGGAACGTGTATTGTGCAATTTTCTCAGATTTCACAGTGGTCTGGAACGCAAACTTGCACAAACCCTTGAATTGAGCAACTTTGCAACCCAACAGCAGTGTTTCAGGGTGAGTTCCGGGATTCTGTTCTGGGTTTGGGCTCGGCAAGCAAGCCCCGCACCAATCGGCTTGAAAAGGGAAACCAGGACGACACTATGAGAAAGTTAGAACATGTTGGAACACATTATCTCTGTGCAAAATTTGAGAAACAATAAAGAAGGCCGTCCTGTTATGTCAAAAGTTGTCATGGTTTGTGTCTAACATTCCGATTTCAGACTGGCAGCAGTGTTACAGCCATGTCAGTTTACCATCATCGATTGCTACAACAAGAGGACAACCAATGAACCGAAAGCACAAAACTCAAAGAAAAATCAAGGATACCCTTCTTGAATGTTGTTGTTGTTGTTGTTGTTGTTGTTGTTGACAAATTCCACGTCGGATACATCGGCATCTGTGAAGTATGTGGTGGTGCTTACCGTGTCTGTTTGGAACGGGGTTCCCGGTGTCGAGGCGCGGCGTTAAACAGTAAAACGGTAAAAGGGTAAATTTTGCGTTTCACACCCGCGCACGGTAAAACAGTAAAACCGTAAGACAGTAAAATGGTAAAATCTGCGTGGCACACTTGAGCGCCGTAAAACGGTAAAAGGGTAAACTCGTAAATGCGTAAAAGGGTAAAACGATAAAATTTGCACCCAACATCCGCGCATAGTAAAAAAGTACAACGATCTAATTGACGTCGAAACTTGCGCACCCTGAAGCGGTACGATGGTGAAACCCTAAGTTGAACCCCTCATGGGACTCCCACACATGCGCGCCGAAAACATGAACATGCTCAAAAGTTGGTGGGGGAAAAAAATGGATTTCCAATTTACCTATCTACCTTTCCATATCTCCCTTTCGGAGTCTATTTTTGTACCAATAAATATTTTTAGGTTGAAACCTGTATCTAGATCAATATCTGCCTCGATATCTACCCCCATCTCTAAATCTATCTACATTTATGGATCTTCCTATATCTATATCTGTCTTTATCCGTATCTCTATTTCTATCTATGCATAATCTATCTATAGATCTACCAATTATCTGCGGAAACCTCTCTCTAGATCTATCTACATCGTTCTCTGTCTATCTATATCGTTCTCTATCTATCTATCTATCTGCCTATCTATCTATCTATCTATCGATCGATCGATCGATCGATCTTTCTATCTATTGATCTATCTATTGATCTATCTTTCTATGTATCTATCTATCTAGCTAGCTATCTATCTATTTATCTGTCTCTATCTATCTATCTATCTGTCTATCTATCTACGTATCTATCTGTCTGTCTATCTATCTATCTATCGATCTATCTATCTAGCTATGTAAACCTCTCTCTCAATCTATCTACATCGACCTCTCTATTTTTCTATCTATCTGTCTAAGTAGCTAGCTACCTAACCAACTAACTAACTAACTAACTAACCAACTAACTAACTAACCAATTAACTAACTAACTAACGAACGAACGAACTAACTAACTAACTAACTAGCCAACTAGCCATGTAACGTACTAACTAAATAACAAATTAGGGAAATAAAGAAGTAATGAATGAAGGAACTAGCTAACGAAGGAACGAACTCACCAACTAACTAACTAACCAACTAACTCACCAACTAACTAACCAACAAACTAATGAGCCAGCTATCTGTCTATTTATTAATTTATCTATCTGTCTAGCTACCTATTTTTATCTCTATCTCGATCTGTCTAGCTAGCTATCTCTCTCTGTCTATGAAATTCATCCCTATCTCTATCAACTAGGTCACGCTGTGCCGTGTGGCCTGTGGGCGGCGGCATCACTTTTCTCATTCATGGCCGCCATTTGCAAATCTTTCCCAATTCTGCACACATCTGTCAGGAGTGGATTTGTCAATCACATTTTTGTTCCGCCTCCACAACCATTGAAACCCTCTCTGTTTCAACGTAGCATGAAGAGCGTGCTAGAAGCTACTTCAACATCTTAACAACCTAGCATGAAGAGCATGCTAGAAGTTACTTCATCATCGTAACAACGTAGCATGAAGAGCGTGCTAGAATACTTCAACATCTTAACAGCGTAGCATCCAGAGCGTGCTAGATTTTTTTTCAACATCTCAACAAGGTAGCACCCAGAGCGTGCCAGAATTTATTCCAACATCTTCGCAACCTAGCATCCAGAGCGTGCTAGAAGTTACTTCAAAATCTTAACAACGTAGCATGAAGAGCGTGCTAGAAGGTACTTCATCATCTCAACAACGTAGGGAGAAGAGCGTGCTAGAATTTACGTCAACATCTTAACAACGTAGCATCCAGAGCGTGCTAGAAGGTACTTCAACATCTTAGCAACTTAGCATGAAAAACGTAGTATCAAGAACGTTATTGCCTCCCCCACCCCACCCCACCCCACCCCACCGCTATCTTGAACTATCTAATCTAATCTATCCATCTGTCTATCTTTCTAATCTAATCTTATCTGCTCTTTTCTTATCTTTCTTTATCCAAATATCTCTCTACACATCTTCCTATTGATCAATCGACCTATGTATCTATCCATGTATCTATCTATCTATCTGTCTGTCTATCTATCTATCTATCTATCTATCTATCTATCTCTCTTTCTATCTCTGTATCTCTCTGGCGTTCTTTCTATCTATTCACCTATCTATCAAACTATCGATCGGTCTCTGTCTTTTTGCGCATCGGTTTATCGCTCAATCTCTATCTATCTGCCTATCTACTTATTTACCTATCTACCTCTCCATATCTACCTTGCGGAACCTATTTCTGTACATATATGTACATCAATATATCATATATATAGCGAGATTTAACTCTTTATCTAAATCAATATCTACCTAGATATCTCTCTCCATCTTTAAATCTATCTACATTTATGAATTTTCCTATATCTATCTCCGTCTGTATCCGTATCTCTTTCTGTGTGTCTATCATCTATCTATAGATCTCCCTGTTTATTTATCTATGTAAACTAACTAACTAACTAGCTAACTAACGAACGAACTAACGAGCTAACCAACCAACTAACCAACCAACTAACTAACCAACCAACTAACTAACTAGCAAACTAACAAACCCACTAACTAATGAACCAGCTATCTGTCTATCTATTAATTTATCTATCTGTCTAGCTATCTATTTCTATCTCTATCTCGATCTGTCTAGCTAGCTATCTCTATCTCTCGGAACTCTATCCCTATCTCTATCTCTGTATCTTTCTTTTTTATTGTCTTTTTCTATTTCGAGATCTACATATATGTACATATACATATTATATATGTATATATATATATATACAGAAAGTGTGAACACCTGCTGATGCACTCCTTTTCACTCGACTCACTGGCTACGCTCACGTGCGAGAATACCAGCCCTTAGGTAGAGACATGGTAGTGA
>BGPT01001680.1:106535-122199 GCA_003297045.1 Symbiodinium sp. clade C Y103 | reverse complement strand
GTTTGGAGAACCGGAGCCGAAACTGATCCGACTCAACCAGGACGAGGTCGCAGTGGCGCGGTTCTTCAAGTGTTTGCTTGCTTGTCCGGATCCTATTCCCCTGGTGGAGATGCCTGGTCCTGTGACAGTGGCTGCGGCAGACGCCTTTGCCGAGAATGGCCAGTTCGGCATTGGCGGTTGGTTTTTGCCGCCAGGTGCAGCGCTGCACCCTTCCAATATCTATTTCTTCACGTATCAGCTCGAGCGCTGTGCATTGCCAAGTTGGTTCGTTCAATCAGGTAAAGATTTGCAGGCCTACATCGCTGCTTTGGAGGCTTTGGCGCAGCTGGTCTTGCTGGATTGCCAGCGTCAAGTGATCCAGATGCACAGNTTGTGTTTCGCAGAAGGGCCTATCGTTGCGCCAGCCGCTTGCTGGCGTGCTTCAATCTACAGCGCTATATGCAGCCGAGCATCGCCTGCAGCTGAAAATTACCCATGTAGCAGGGGAAAGAAATGTTTGGGCGGATGCGTTGTCCCGGGGGCCAAGTGTGAACCCTGAGTTCTGGCGGAAATTGGATATGGGCAAGAAATTGCAGCCTGATTGGCTCCACTTGCTGAACTTGTCTTCATGTCTGGTCGCCAAGACGACAGGGTGATGCGCAGAACGTTTCTGCAGCCTTTGTGGGTGTTCCACAGGTCTCGGGCATGCGCCCTCTTTTTCTTGCTTTATTGTGGCAAAGTATTTTGCCTGCATTCATTTCCCGTCCGCGCGGACGTTTGGGGACTCATGGAAGCGGACGGCATTGGCGACGGCTTATGCTTTGGGGTGAATCAGCCAGGTGCCAGGCCCAGGGTGCCCTGTGGCCTGGCACCTGCAGCCAACTAACTTTGTCGCCAATGCCGCGTGTGCCAGGGTTGGGTACCCCTGCTTAAGTTTTTTGGGGATGGCTAGGATGAAGTTGTGGGGTGTTTGAGTGATGGGACGGTTGCACCTGCTGGGGCATTAGGCGATCACTCATAGCCACACACACTTCTTCATACCCCTTGCCTGCCTGAATATTTGCACAGGTGTGTTGAGTTGTTCCAGGAGCCCTAGTGTGCAGGAAAATATAAGCAAAAGAAAGGCAGTGCAGGAGCTGGAAGCTGCAATTTTGTTGCACCCTGCCCGCCCGCCCCAAAATGGGAAGTGGGCTGAGGGCTTGAGAGTCGAACAAAGCATGTCTCTCCCATGTGNGCTGGAAGCTGCAATTTTGTTGCACCCTGCCCGCCCGCCCCAAAATGGGAAGTGGGCTGAGGGCTTGAGAGTCGAACAAAGCATGTCTCTCCCATGTGAGGGGTGAATCAGCCAGGTGCCAGGCCCAGGGTGCCCTGTGGCCTGGCACCTGCAGCCAACTAACTTTGTCGCCAATGCCGCGTGTGCCAGGGTTGGGGTGCCCCTGCTTAAGTTTTTCGGGGATAGCTGGGATGAAGTTGTGGGGTGTTTGAGTGATAGGGGAAAATCCCTACATGGTCAAACCAAGCGGGGACCGAATTGAACTAGTTGTCAAAGATTATGTTCCCTACTTTGCAAACAATTCAACCAAGATTGCCACTCCTTCCGCAATACGCAGACCGAGTGTGACCCTACCGGCATCCGAAGAGGCACAACAATCCCCCGAGCCAGATGGAGAAATTGAAATCGTCGGAGACGAACCCGTCGAAGCTCTGGGGCCTCAGCCTGATGAGATCAGGGCAATTGAGGATGTTAATGCCGACCGGGAGGTTGAGCCACCTGTTGAACCGAGATCTAGAGGTAGTAGTAGTCATGTCCAAGATGATGATGTCGAGGAAAAGAGGTCATTGGGAGAAAAGGCATTGCGTGAAGAGGCTAAGTCCATTCAACACATGCTCACTCATATTCCCAAGAACCCTTTTTGCGACATATGTCAACCAAGGTTGATGCCGAAAACTTTGGGGATCACATCACTGCGGACTTTCTTATAACAAGAGATGAGGAAGAAGTTGGAATCGATGATGAGAGAACTGCTCTGGTTGTGAGGGATGTTGCAACTGGATTCATGTATGTTTACCCCAATGCGAGACAAACCACAAATGCTGCCGTTTTGGCAATGAAACACTTTGTTGGTCATACTGAAAAGATTGGAGTCTTCTACAGTGACAATGCACCCGAATTGATCTCAGCAATGAAGATACTGAATTGTCGGCATGTCCTAAGTAGAGACTACATCTCACAGTCCAACGCCAAGGCCGAGCGTGCTGTCAGGTTGGAAGGTACTCGAGTCAACTTGCTCCAAGCTGGACTCAACCATTGGCACTGGCCCCATGCCGCCAGACACTGGTGTTTCATGCAGAACGTTGTCGCCCGGGGGGGTGAACCCACACCATGGGAGTTGAGATTTAGATCGAAATTTGAAGGACCATTGTTTCCTTTTGGATGTTTGGTAGATTACGGGAATGGCCCCAGAAAGAAGAACAAAGAGGGACTCCGTTTTGACCCGACATCAAGTCCAGCTCTCTTCCTTGGCTACGCAATTCATCCAGAGTTCAGTTGGAGAAACGAATTCATGGTTGCACCAACAAAGAACCTCCTTGAGAACGAAGCCAATGGAATTGCTGAGGTATTGAGAGTATTGAAGGTCATCAAATCCGAAGACAGTAAATTCCCACTCCAAGGTCGCTCAGTGTTTGGGAAATATGATCCAGGGCAGGAAGAAGCTCTGGGGAACCATGAGCCGACTTTGGAAGATCAGGACGCCAAACCGGTCGAGGATCCTGAAGAGGAGGGTGACTTCCAACCATCTACTGCACATGCACTACATGACGAGAAATGGTTAGCTTTTCTGAATCATATCAAGAATCGTGAGGGATGGTATCAATATGCGGGATGTCATGTCAACATCAAGGAGAACTCAGAGTCCTACGTCAAAGCGCATGACACGTTTGATGTCGAAGATTTCCCTTATCGATCCACCTTCCACAGAAAGGATGGGGCATGGTTCATACTTGATCAGAACTTCATCATGTGGCCCCATTCGGAGGAGCGTGACCTAGAGGAGTCAGTAGGTACATGTGAAGTGATGGCATCTGTTTTCCACAAAGAGATTACCGACTTCCGCGAAAGGAACTCGCCTGTGGTACGTGATGAAGATCTGGAAGCACCCGCCGACGCAGGAGATGGGAAGGACTTGATTGATGTCATTAACCCCAAGACTGGTGAGGTTGAGAAGATTAGGAAGGATGATCCTCAATACTGTAGTGCAGATGGTTTCAAAGCGAGGAGATACAAAGGATCAAGCAAGCCGATTGACATTCCATCATTTGTTGGGCAATCGATGTCTACAAAGGCCAGAAGAGCCGCTATCAGAGATGAACAAAAGAAGATTGCTGAAGATGAAGTTGAAAAGAAGCGTAAGGCTAGAGCCCGTGAACAACTTGAGAAGTTAGTGAAAAGTAAGAAGGGTGTAGCCAGCATCATTAATCAGCTTCATGAAGCATATCAAGATGAGGATGTAGTTCCCGCCATGCCAACGTGTAAGTATGCCCAAGAGAGACATCGAGTGAAGTGCGCCAGAGTAAGCATTAGAAGTGGTGAAAAGATCATCAATACTCTTGTGGCCCGGCCTGTCAACAAGAAGGAGATCCGTAGTAACCCCAAAGCTCAAGAGTCATTTGACATTGAATGGAACAAACTTGTCAAGAAGACCGCCTGGTTGTACGACACGGTCTCAGAATGGAGTACTATTTCGACTGATGCCAGAAGGAAAGGTAAGAAATTCCATGTTGGTAAAGTGTTTGAAATCTGCGTTGAGAAAGGGAGGGACACAAGCTTAGGAAGTTTAAAGGACGGACAGTCTTCCAAGGGAATAACGTCCGAGATGAAAATGCCGACGTTGCCTTGTTTTCCGAACTTGGTTCTTCCCCTGCCACCATGAAGCAGGAAAATCGGTAGATGCCTACGGATCTCAGCCAGGGTTTGTAGAAGAACAGAATGATGGTGTTCAAGCCTACACTCAAGCACTCATGGAAGGAATTGAAACATGGGTAGAACTACCAATTGATAGATGGCCAAAGGCATGGAGAGGTAAATTCAGACATCCCGTCGTTCGACTGAGGATCGCCTTATACGGACACCCTGATTCCGGGGGCCTATGGGAGATTCACTGCGAAAGGATGTTAGTGGAAGTCGGATTTATCATGCCTGACCCGGAAGGGTGGCCATCAGTGTTCTACCATCCTCAGTTCAAGCTGCTCCTTGTGGTGTACGTAGATGACTTCAAGATGGCCGGTCCTAAAGAATCTATGTCCAAGGGTTGGCAATTGATTGGATCCAGAATCGACATGGATGTCCCCNCTTGTGGTGTACGTAGATGACTTCAAGATGGCCGGTCCTAAAGAATCTATGTCCAAGGGTTGGCAATTGATTGGATCCAGAATCGACATGGATGTCCCCACCGATGTCGGTCGATATCTAGGATGTGATCATGTACGAGAGGTTCAAGTGATGCTTTCTGTCCATGATCACCCCTTTGCTCACCTTTTTGACAAGTCACTGCCTGACCCGGCTGCAAAGGATGCCGCCGCCGCGCAGAGGACTCAAGATTTTTGGGAAGTCGATGCTTCGAGAGGTCTATACATTAGACATCACTGTCAACCAAGAAAGGGGTTCTATGTTCCTGATGATGAAGTGATCAACAAATGTGGGCTTTCCAATGTTCGGTTCACAGATATTGTTGAAAGCTCATCGGAAGGTGGAGCCACGTCTGAATGGGATGGGTATATTGATGAATCGGGGGGCTTGGCACAAGGTAAGAAACGACCTGCATTGTGGGTCGGAGCAACTTACTTGTTTTCCAAGTCTTGTCAAGATCCAAAACATGCACTTGCAACAATTAAGAGAGATAAGAATAGTGCCAAGAAGAAAGCAAGAGCACAGGGTTTCCGGTATATGGACCAGTTGTTCGAGCACCAACCCTGTATGACCAAACCAGTAAATGTAATGGTGTATGACATGCAGCCGTTCTTGCAATCATGCATCGACCGATACCAGTCGCTGGCCGGCAAGGATGCCAAACCTTTGAAGATCGTGTCAACTCCGTTCCATGAGGAGAGGATTGCACGACCCCTGGAAAGGGAGTCCGAGCCCAAAGGTGCACTGGCCCCAATCGCAGCTAGGGTTCTGATGAAGATCTTGTTTGCCGCCCGTATGGCGAGATATGATCTGGTAAGGGCTGTTCAAGGTTTAGCTGCCAGGGTTACAAAATGGTCTGCAGATTGCGACAAAGCCTTGCATCGTTTGATCTGTTACATTTACTCCACTTTGGATTTTAAGCTCAAAGCTTTTGTTGGTGACAAAATTAGTGAATGCAAATTATGGTGTTTTGCGGACGCTGATCACGCCGGTGAATACGACAATAAGAGTACCACTGGTTGCTTCTTAGTCCTCATTGGTCCTAACACATACTTTCCACTCACCGCCTTCTCAAAGAAGCAAACATCCGTTTCAGTGTCCAGTACTGAAGCCGAAGTTGTAGCTGCAAACATTTCCCTCCGCTCTGTAGGATTGCCTTCATCCGGTTTATGGGCCTACCTCCAGAACGCGGGGGGGGAGACAAGCACTCCGGGAGGTTTGCCAAGAGAATCGCTCAAAACACAACCTGAAAAAGACGGTGAATATTGGGAATTTATCCGTGAGAGGAGATTGTTAGTCAGAGTTCACCCCAACAAACGATCTCACCTGTTTTATCCAGAGGAATCCAAGACCATCCCAATCCCTATCAAAAGAATTGGATTGTCAAGAACGACCATCTACATTTCATCAGGGATGATGGCCTTTATCCAAGACAACTGGAAGAAGAGGGGAGAACGTGTGGT
This sequence comes from Symbiodinium sp. clade C Y103, assembly GCA_003297045.1. Taxonomy (NCBI): domain Eukaryota; class Dinophyceae; order Suessiales; family Symbiodiniaceae; genus Cladocopium; species Cladocopium sp. clade C. Next base: position 116,349 of record BGPT01001680.1, on the reverse strand, counting down.
GGATGTTCAATGGACTGGCAAAACCTTTTTCAGAGTTTATGGACCATATGAAGCCGACTATGGAGTTGAATCATCTGAAGTCCGGGAATGCCTCACCGACTACGATTTTGTGGGACAAGAAAGGATGGGAGAATACATGGTTTCTCTCTTTCCACCACCCAGCATCCGGGGGGTCTTTGTGGAAGATAATCAAGCCACTATAAGAATCCTCGAAAATGGGAAGTCGCCCACATTCCGGCATACAGACAAAACTCAGAGGGTCAATTTGTCTTGGCTGTCAGAACAGTACAAACGTGGATGGTACGATTTGTCATATGGACCCTCCATGATGCAAGTAGCAGATATTCTCACAAAACCATTTACCAATGCTGAGAAGTGGCGTTTTGCATTGACTCTCATGTCGCATGTTGCCACCAAGGGTAGGTCAGCTCCCGAAAAGAAGCCCCGATTTGCGTCTCCTGGTGAGCCACGGCCCAAGGCTCTGGCTCCGGGGAACCGAGAGCCGGTCCGATGCCCAATCAACTTATGGTTGAGATCTGCTGCAGCCCACTGTCAAAGCTGAGTGATGTTTCCAGAGAGCCTGCATCCGGTTGCAAAGTAGTTCAATTCACTGAGAAGCACAACCTATTGGATTCAGACTACCGTCAATATGTAGCCAAAATCGTCAGTGAGTTTCCGGTGCAGAAAGCCGTCATTTTGTGGATGAGCCTTCCTTGCACGGGGGGTACCTCATGGTCATATGTGAATCTGAAGATTCCCAGTGCGGCCAAGAAAGTAATGAGGCATGTAACAATGTTCAAGAAGCTTTGGAAAGCTGTAGAAAGATTCATCGAGTTGTTGTCCAGAGACTTCCACATTGCCATCGAATGGCTTCAAAATTGCCGGTAGTGGAGATTCCCTAGAGTGATGAAATTCATGGAAGAGTACTCGCTGAAGACTTATAACTTCCATGGATGTATGCTAGGAATCACTGATAGTGAGGGCACTCCCATAAAGAAACCATGGACTGTGGCTACTTCAATTGATGAGATTGGTAATGCTTTGTCTGTTTATCAATGTGACGGCAATCATGACCACGTGCAAGGAAGGGGTTTTGCATTGAGAGAGACTGAGTCATACTCAATCGCTCTTACTGACACTGTGCATCGAGCTTTCCATCGGGCAGCTGAATCTGCTCGAAGCTTTCTTTGCGCTGTCCGCCTTCCTCTTCTACGCCTGGTTGGCACCATGGCCGAGTCTGCTGTTTCGACTGCCGCCTTCACCGAGAAGCCTCCGAACTTTTGGAAAATGGACGCCGATTTCCAGGTGGAGAGCATCGACCCAGCTCAGCGACTTTCGGTCTACTCACGCGTCCAGGAATGGGAGCGCCGTTTGGCAAAAGTACGCCTTTTTCTGCAAAGCAGATAATGCATTATCTTGCACAGCTATGCCATGCGTGTTTTTATTTGCTGTGAATGCACAGCTTTGTACACACGCTTCCCACCGTTTTCCCTTGCGTGTGTGTGTGTGCGTGGTGCTACACTTGTGCACTTTCTCTTTGTCTCTTCTCACGCGGCGTGTCCACGCGTCCTTTCTGCGTGCTGCGCGTTGCGTGCTCTTGTGCACCAAACCGAAACCTTATTTCAACTTTGGTTTGGTTTATTTTTTGGATGGCTTGTACTCCATCTATTTTCAACCAACCTGTGCTTTTTCAATGTGTGATGTTGTTGCCTTGTTTGAGTTGATTTATCCTGTCCTTGCACTGACAGTTGGCATACACACCACACATGTTAATTCTATGTCACCACGCTGTGCGGCTCAGTGGTGGGTGGGTGGGTTCCCCATCGCGTTTGCGCGTGGCCTGTTTTTGTCCCTTGGCGTCTCCAGTGGCATTTTCACCACTCCAGAAACCTCAGTTTGACATTTCCCAGTTTCTTTGCACTGCACTTTTTGGATTCATCAGTGCTTGTGTTGTGGTGATTGCTTGGCTGCTCTCATTGTGATTGCATGTTGGACGTCAACTTTCAAGGCGCCCTTCGCAGATTGCCATCCCCAATTGTGCTTACGTTTTGACAGGTACAGGTTTTGCACTTTTGATTCAACACCGCATTTTGGAATTCTTGTTCTCAGTGCATTGTCCCAACAACTTCGATATTTGTTCTTTGGGCCAGTGCTGCGCCTCCTTGTACTGCCTTTCAGTCAGTTGGCGCCAAGTAGACACTCCCAGTGTCGCAGACGCAGATGACGACTGAGGAAATTTCGCAGTTTACTCAGCCTGAGGACATTTCGCAGTTTTCCAATGATGATGGGGGTTTATGGGACTTGCATGATACAATACCCACGGATGTCGTTGAATCTGCTGATTTTACACCAGATGTTTGTCGTGGCCGCTTCATGCAGATAGGTTTTCAGGACTTGTTGCAACAACCCGGAGACTTTTTGCAAGGTGATCTTGGCGACGGTTTGCATGTTGACGACAGTTTGCATGACCATGAGCGACTGGAAGGACGTGCAGCTTCATCTGACAGGTCGATTCGGTTTGATGACAACGGGGTCGGGACCTGGGATTCAACTGACAGCTGTGCACCCAGTCATGGTGTCGTTGATAATGGCTTTATTTCAGTGGATGGTAATGCCTCCGGTTGTGCTGCAACAGTCTTAGACTCAGACCCAACTGCAGATGTTGCCAATTTTGATCATGCTGGAACACAGAGCGCCATGTCACAGATGCTTGAGCCGTCAAAGCCTAAGTTTTTGTGGGAGCAGAATCCTTTTCTGAACGCTGTTTTTGGCAGTGGGAACATTGTCGATGAGTTGTTCAAGGGCCCCACTCTCAAGAGGCCACCAACGGCTCTGGTTGATTTGACAGTTGATGATGAACCTCCTATCAAGAAGGCTTTTGAGGCTGGCAGGAAAAATCCGGTCTTTCTCAGGGCCATCAAACAGTCATCCTTGATGCACGAGGAGACCAAACGGCTTAACTATATCAGCGGGTGGACATCCGTAGTTTTGACAGATGTTTTTGCTTTTGGGGCCTTCGACCGTGCACGTGCAGAGTGCAATGAGGATAGTTTGAGGGCGAAAATTCACTGAACTGTTCTGGAGTGCCTAGCTTGCAAAGCCACTAGCACTATAGGCAAGCGGCTCGGATCAATGCAGAGATACCTTGAGTTCTGCGCAGCCAACAGCATCTGTGCATTCCCGCTTGATGATACAAATATGTACATGTATTTGAGCAATTTGGTGGATCGCACAGACACCTCAGCGTCGAGTGGGAAATCTTTTGTCAAAGCTGTCAGGTTTACAAACGCCATGCTTGGCCTTAGGAGCGAAGATGTGCGGCTGATATCTTGGCGAGTTTCAGGCCTTGCCGAAATGCTCATGAAGCGAGCTCCGGTAGTGGCCCAAGCCTCACCACTGACTGCTGACCATGTGCGAAAGCTACAACAGTGAATCACTCCAAGACAGAATTCTACTGGGTGGAATACTCCTTATGGTTTTTGGATGCGCAAGATCTTCAGACATGAGTCGTGTTGTCCGTGTCCTCATTGACCGTGACACCAGACACGAGTCAGACAGAGATGCTGCAGATCCAGTGGGGTACATCGAACTCAGTGTGGTTGGACACAAAGGGGCACACAGCTCTACACACAAACGCATGGTCTTGCCAGTCGTGGCGCCTATGATCTCAGTCAGTGGCCTGGCATGGTATGATGCTTGGATTGAAGCCCGAATGGCTCTAGGACTTGTTGTTGCGGGCGAGTTGGACAAGCCAATCATGAACCGCTTCACATACGATGGGGCTGCAACTGATCAGAGTTTGGCTGCTTCTGAGATCGGAGAATGCATCCGCCAATTTTTGGGCATTGCAACACAGAGCAAGAATCTGACGAGATCACACAGCTGCAAAGCAACTGTACTTAGCTGGATATGCAAGTTTGGGTCTCCTTTGCCCTTGAGAAGGATTGCAGGACACCATGTCGACAGCTCAGCAAAGTCAGCGGAGACTTACGGCCGCGACAGCTTGTCTCCCAGCCTGCGTGAGTTGTGCAAAGTTGTGACAGCTGTTTCCAAGGGCAGCTTTCTTCCTGACCAGACAAGGTCAGGCCGATTTGTTGTACCAAGGGATAGGGCGGGCAGTGCAGCCGGCGAAGAGGACTCAGATGGGTCATGCGAGATGCCTTTTTCAGATGCTGGTGAACCTGACATTGATACAGATGTCGCAGGCACTGATGCTTCTTCAGACGCTTCATCTGATGGAGGTGAGACCATCGACGACTCCACAACGCTTTGGGAACTGCTGCGGCCTGAGTTACGTCCCAAATTGGTGAAAGTTTGCACAGACTTGGAGCAGCACAAACATCGCATATCCGGAGTTGTGCACCTCAAAAAGCCGGAACCCCAGCGCTTTCTGTGTGGCCGAGTGTATAACTCCAGGTATGAAAACAGGCAGAGAGCGACTTCAGAACAATGTCAGAAATGCACAACATGTTTTTCAAGCAAAGATGCACAGCCTCAGATTTGAATGCAAACCTGTTGGCCTTGGATCAGACGGCAGATGCCCAATTGGACATTCAGAGACTGCGTCGCGATACCGGCAAAAAGCGATGAAGTCTGCGGCTTATTTTTTGAGAGTTTTCAGAAATTCCTTTGGCATGATGGACAGTCTGAATTTGTGCTGCTTGCGTCATTTTCCAATTTGTTAGCTTGCCATTCTTCAGACTTTTGCGCATTCAACTTGCTTGGATTGGCATGTGTTATCAAACAAGCGGCACATGACCATGCCGTTGCACACCAATATGATATTGCATTTTCTTCATTCAGTCTGCGCAGCATTTCATTTGGATTTGCACATCCTTGATGAACACTTGGCACTTGACCATGCCATTGCACACAAATCCGAGAAAGGGCGTGCTTTGATTTGAACACCCGCTCAGTGAATGCGTGCGGGCAAAATTGCCCTCAAGCGGTGCATTTGGCACCATGTACACATGTACACATGAACAGCCAAGTCCTATGACTTCTGTCTCATGATTCGCAACGTTTTCGAAAGTTTTGCACACTGAACAATTCAAACTGCTTTAGAAAACATGACAGCAGTAAAGCCTGGGCAAAAAAAAAAGGTCCAACCAAACGAGTTTTGGTTGAGCCTTCTTTCGGCATCTAAATCCGCCAAAAAATTGGCCTGACAGCATTTCAAGTTCGACACCTTTGTGATTTTGACAGTTGTTTTTATTTCAACCTGACTCGCCCCTGGTGTTCTCATGGCTTCATATGCCGAGTCAAGCGCCAGCTTTGCTCACCGGTGCAAAGAGGTTGGACTGTCAACCGCAGAGGTCACAGCTCTTAGCGATCAAGGACTCAAGACGTTCAATCACCTGGCATATGCTGTTTGTGGACAACCAGGACAGCTGGATGAGAACAGATTTCGACAGGTCATGGACGGAGCTTTTCATGGACCAACTTTGGGTCTCGAGAGCATGCTGAGACAGATGTGCTACGAAGCCATCACAGTTGCAGTTGCAGCCATCCGGCAAAGGGTGGAACCCCAACAAGAGGGGATGTTGAAGAAGCTCCCGCCTCAAGAGCGCGATGAGCGCATTAGGCGCCAGTCCGAGAAAATCACAGGCTTCACCATTCAAGGCGACTACGAGCCTGCTCATTCAGTTGTAGATTTCTTCACTACGATGTTGGAAGAGTGTGCACCGAAGTATTTGCCTTTGTCCAAATGCATTAGTCGTGAACAAGAACTTCAGACACTCAAAGTTGATCGGAGAATTGTGGTTTTGGAGGACCAGCAACTTCAGGTCAAAAGCAGATCTCCAGATGCTACAGCGGATCTTTCTACAGATTTGAAAGTTCAAAACGCCTTTGTGAGGCGAGGGCTGGCATGCGAACAGGCAAACATTTTGACCTACGCTACACATGAGAAAATCCGTCATGCATTCATGGCGCATATGACAAGATCAGCACCACCAGGTTTCAAAGCACCCGACATTGCTGCAGTGCTTCGTGCAGACCGTGAGCTGTGGATGAAAGCCTTTGAGAAGTGCAAGTCAAATATCAAGGTGAGTGCTGACGGCAAGTACCCGCTTGACAAGGCTTTGCTGGAGCTTTACAACTCGCCTGAGGTTGTGTTCCATTTGCTCCCAACACCAGGAGCTGCTCCAGCCAAACGGCTTCGATCACCTGATGCTGACCGAGAAGTGCCTCAACCGAGTCCCAAGCACAAGCCTGAGCCTAAGAAGCCATCTGGACCCAGGAAGCCGAAGCAAGGTGGCAATGACCGTGTCAAAGTTCCTGAAGCTCTCAAAGGTTTTTCAGGTGTCAACAAGGACAAGATGCGTATATGTTACAATTACAATTTGCCACATGGATGCAGCAATTCGACACAGGACAAGGATGGACATGTTCGCTGTGTCAAGGGATACCATGAGTGCATCAAGTGTTCTGGGAAGCACTCAATGCAGAATTGTCAGAAGAAGTGACATGATGCCGCTGCTACGGAACCAACTTGTTTGTCGAAAGCTGTGGTAGTTGAGATTTTCTGTGGCAAAAGCGGCTTGTCGAAACGCCTACGGCAAAAACGTTTTCAAGTTATCTCAGTTGATCACATTGCACCCAAGGGGGTGCCAGTTTTGCAGATTGACATCACGAAAAAAGCACAACGAGAAGTCTTGGAAGAGCTACTGAGGCTTGACCTAGTACTTTATGTACATTTTGCCCCACCGTGTGGGACGGCATCAGCGGCAAGAAACATTCAACCTGGACCTCCTCCACTTAGGTCCATCTTTTTTCCCATGGGTCTTCCTGGCCTCAACTTTGTGCAGAATTTGAGGGTGCGGACGGCAAATTTTCTTTACAAATGGACTTGTGATACGATTCTCATGCTAGATGCGAGAAACACTGGGTGGAGCGTTGAGAACCCTGCTGGATCACTGATGTGGGTTACAGACCCATTCGTCCAACTGCTGGACGCCCTGCGCAACATTATTGCTTTCAGTTTTCACACATGCATGTTTGCTGCAAAAAGGAAGAAAGACACTGCAATCTGGACGTCAGTCCCACAGCTCAGAACACATTTAGAACGCAAATGCGATGACTCCCATGAGCACCTGGCTTGGGGGCGCACCAAAAGCGGGTTTGCAACTGCAGAAGAATGTGCCTACAATGATACTCTTTGTGCGTCTTGGGCTGAGGCCATCTACGATTTTGCATTGTCACGAAATTTCATTCCACCCCCTGAAATTTTATCAGATGTTACAGCTGCATCAACAAGTGCGCAGCATGTCAACAAAGCAATTTTGGGATGCTTGCCGCGTGGCCGCAAGATGGTTCCACTTTTTCGGAACTCTTGCAGCCCATCTTGATGGATATTTCACGACAACCGCTGGTTCAACAACTTGCCTTGGGCAAACGCACCCCTGATGTTTGCACCGATTTCCCAAAAGGGTCCAAATTGTTCCGTTTCGTGAATGCCGAGGGGGGTTCTGATTTTTTGCAACAGGGCATGCCGACACATGCCATGATTGGCATTCCAAGACAGCCATGGGAATTTCTGCAGGAGGCATGCAAATTGACACATCCTACAGAGATGGCAATGTCTGTTAGCCAAATTTTGATTGACAACATTGATGCGTACAATGATACAACAGGTTTGGCGTTTAGACGGAAACAATGTGCTTTTGCTAAGCAGTTGGTTCAGTTGTGTGGGGACCTCAGTGAGGAAGAGAGCCAATGCAAAGCGCACATGAAACCCCACGTCAGAGCAGTCTTGAACAACAAGCGTGTAAGCGTGTGAAGCTTTTTGGATACCTGCTGAAGGAATTTTCATATCCAGATGCAAAGATTGCTGATGAGATGGCATCCGGTTTTCCTCTATGCGGCTGGTTGCCATCATCCGGGGTCTTCCCGGCCAAGGTACGTACACTTGAAATCAACGAAACTTTTCTTCGAAAGATGGCCAGGTCCTTTTCTGCCAGGTCCATTGCGGCAACTGTGAGCACAGGTGACGACGACGCTGACAACAAGTTGTGGCAGGCTACTTTGGACGAGGTGGCAGAGGGATTCTTGTCAGGGCCTTTTGAGGCCAATGAGCTGGGAAGTGAAAGTGTGGTCTCCCCTAGATTTGGGCTTCAACAAAAGCTCAAGTTACGCCCGATTGACAACTTCAGTGCTTCACACGTGAACAGCGCTACTGGTTTGCAGGAAAGATTTGTGGTGGGCACTGTCGACGAGATATGTGCAATGGTCAAAGCTTGGATGCAGCGTGCAGGTGGCAAAGTGAGTTTGGTTGGCAAAACATATGACATGAGGAAAGCATACCGGCAAGTGGCCATCAGCGAGCCCCACCTTGACTTTGCCTGGATTGTTGTATGGAATCCAGTCCTTGGCAAACCTGCGCTATTCAGGATGCAGACCATGCCTTTTGGTGCCACTGCGTCTGTTGGCGCATTTCTCCGGCTTTCACAAGCCGTCAAGATGATAGGCATCTGTTTGGGCGGGTTGGTTTGGTCTTCATTCTATGACGACTTTGTTTGCGTCTGCAAAGCTGGGACGGAGATTCAAACGGACAGGATGGTCCGACTACTTTTCCAATCGCTTGGTTGGGAATTGTCGAAAGAGGAGGAGAAGGACAAACCTTTTGCTGCTGTCTTCAACGCTTTGGGAGTCGAATTTGACCTGAGCCACACGGCCTCTGGTTGGTTTACCGTGGGCAACACGGAGGCCAGAAAGACCGAGCTGCGTGAGAAGATCCAACATATTTTGGATTGCGATGAACTTGAACCTCGCATTGCTGAGTCGCTGCGGTCGAGATTACTTTTTGCTGATGCACAATTGTTTGGAAGATTTTCGAAAATTGCTTTGCACAGGATTGGCGAAGTTGGACTCAAATCCCGGGTTGAACGTCCTCTGAGTTCCGGGGTCAAATCTTCTTTGGAATGGATGCTGCGGAGAGTGCTTACTGATGCCCCCAGGAAAGTTGACACTGGAGGTAGACCTACATATTTCCTCTTTCTAGATGGAGCTTGCACAGAGGAAGCCGGGGCTCAGTGGAATGGCACATCGATAGGAGCCGTGTTTGCTGATTCCTATGGAAATGTTTTGCGATTTTTTGGCCATGTTGTTCACAAGGACCTTGTTGCGACTTGGGGTCCGCCCGACAAAACTCAACATATCTTTGAAGCTGAAGTTTTACCTTATGCAATTTCGCTTTTGGTTTGGCCGGACATTTTGCACTGCTGTTGCGTCTTTGCTTTCATTGACAACGAGGCAGCAAAGGCATCATGGATATCTGGTGTTGCAGGATCAACAGTTGCTTGCGCAGTGATACATAATGGTACTGTAATGGAAGCCGACAGAGACATTCATCCTTTCTTCGCTCGTGTCCCGACCACTTCGAACATGGGAGACGATCCGTCACGAGGTCGATTTGAGGAGTTGCTACAACTTGGTGCTATCCGCACAGAGGTCACAGACTCCATGATCAAGGAAGTTTGTACACTTCCTATTGCCAGGTCCCACGGAATGCCAAGTGGGGCTAATCGGCATGGGACTTGAATCTCCCCCAATTCTGATGAAGAAGAAGGCGTTCATGAAATGACAGCCATGTCTTGTAAGCTCGGCGGAGGTTTCCCGCAGCGTAATTTCACCAACAAATCTAATAAAACTTTCAAACAGGTGGAAGTTACTCAGTGAGTTTGATTTCAAACAACAAACTCAAAAACCAACTTCTCTGAAATCTGTCATCATCAGAACCTTGCTTTCTGAAATCTGAATATATTCATAAAGGAACGGAGTTCACACTTTTCACAACCAAGCATTTCAGTGAAAT
>BGPT01001680.1:61808-82012 GCA_003297045.1 Symbiodinium sp. clade C Y103 | reverse complement strand
TAACAAGAGTTAGCTGAGATAAATGTCAGAAATACTTTTGTCTCCAAACAAGTATGTTCGGCATGCGTTGTTTTGGATGTTGGTTTTTTGTCAAACAAATAACGAAACTGTACAAACCTTTAAATCAAAACAACTGAGTTGTTGTGAAACAAGTTCAGTTGAATTTTATGTTATGCCTGTGACATCACGGCTTAAGGGTGTGGAGGGAGGGTTCCTCCTTGTTTTTTCAAGATTGGGTCGAAAAATCCCACCCATTCTCTCTCCCACCCTTGTTTTTTCCTCTTACAGAGGGCCACCCCCTTAGCCCTATTTGCGGGGCGTGGATGAATCTACCCCAACTGCTGTTGTTGAAAAAAGGCGTGTTCCTGATCCACTGCTTGCTGTCACCAATTTTAAGTTTCTGTTTGGCAANAAAAACACGTTTATCGATTTTCGCGACGCATGATTTCGAAAAATTAGCGCAGGCGAATCCGATGGCGTTTATCGAAGCGGTTCAATCTTTGGAAATAAGACTTTAGCCTCTTTGGAACTTGCAGCGTGCACCACAATTAGTGACATCAAATGCATGGATCCTTGGAAATTTCCTTCCTGAATCTTTTATCATTGCTGGATAATCAGACTTTGTGATGGGGGTGTGTTGGGCGTAATTATCCATCAAATCAATTGTCAACAGTTTTCATAGGGGTGGATTTGCCATTGACAATTTGATTTGAACAAATCAAGCCAGATGCTGTTGCTTCGGCAAATATCCAGCAATGAAAAAACGAAAGATTAATAAGACCGAGTGAAGCCATGGTGGGGGAACGGAAGTTGAAATTAAGTTTGAAATAATTTTGCGGTGNTTAATAAGACCGAGTGAAGCCATGGTGGGGGAACGGAAGTTGAAATTAAGTTTGAAATAATTTTGCGGTGACGAGCGTTTTGGCGCGATTTCGTATTGGTGAGGGTAATTATATATATATATATAGATAGATTGGCGTTACGTGTGTATTCGGGTTTGTTTGTTTCGGCTGTTTTGCTTTTGGGTTTATTGATATCCACATGTATGGGATATAAACCATAATGTAATGAATGTCCACCTTGAACTTTTATTGTACTTGTTCAGTTATGTTTGTAGGGGGCACTTCATTATATGATATGACCATTACATTTTGGCCCAAGGTGGCATTCATTACATATATGCTTGTTGCTTTTAAAATTTTCCCCCCACCACACCTCTGGGCTTCTTTAACTTATGTTGTAGCATTCCCTTTAGGTGTCACAATGCATCTGTCTGACAGGTCATTCGACTTTTTCTTGCTTGCAGCATCCGCTGCCCTGATACATCTTCTTGAATTGTATCCCAATGCATCCGCCCTGCTTGACGCGTCCGTGCCTGAACTCCCGTAGTTGCATCCGAAGTATCCAGCCGGATACAGCATTCGCAGTCCTTCTGTAGCTTCTCAGCGTGTTTCAATAGTGAGGCTGGAATCCATTTGAGGTGGTGGATTCTTAGGTGCCGTTATGCATGTACTTTGGTATTCCTTTCTCGATCTAAGATCAGGGGTGGATTTGCCATTGACAATTTGATTTGAACAAATCAAACCAGATGCTGTTGCTTCGACAAATATCCAGCAATGAAAAAACGAAAGATTAATAAGACCGAGTGAAGCCATGGTGGGGGAACGGAAGTTGAAATTAAGTTTGAAATAATTTTGCGGTGNTTAATAAGACCGAGTGAAGCCATGGTGGGGGAACGGAAGTTGAAATTAAGTTTGAAATAATTTTGCGGTGACGAGCGTTTTGGCGCGATTTCGTATTGGGAGGGGTAATTATATATATATATATATAGATATATAGATTGGCGTTGCGTGTGTATTCGGGTTTGTTTGTTTCGGCTGTTTTGCTTTTGGGTTTATTATATCCACATGTATGGGAACTAAACCATAATGTAATGAATGTCCACCTTGAACCACCCATTTTCACCTACTGCCTTGCACCCACACCGTCCGCAGCCGTCCGCGCATCCAAGCTCGCTCATCCCCAGCGGCTCCTTTGTCCCAGCCATTTCCACCCACTCCCTTGCACCCCGGACGTCCGCGCATCGCGCTCACTCATCCCCAGCGGCTCCTTGTCTCCACTATTTCCACCCATGTCCGCAGCCGTCCGGGCATCCACGCTCGCTCATCTCCAGCGGCTCCTTCTCCCTACCCATTTCCACCCACTCCCTTGCACCCACGCCGTGCGCAGCCGTCCGCGCATCCGAGCTCGCTCATCCCCAGCGGCTCCTTCTCCCTACCCATTTCCACCCACTCCCTTGCACCCACTTCATCCGCAGCCGTCCGCACATCCGGGCTCGCTCATCTTTAGCGGCTCCTTGTCCCCACCCATTCTCATCCTCTCCCTCATCCCGAGCGGCTCCTTTCCCTCACACCCACACCGTCCGCACCCGTCCGCGCATTCAAGCTCGCTCATCTCCAGCCATTCCCCCCTATACCCATTTCTATCCACTCCCTTCCACCCATGTCGTCCGCAGCACGCCGTCGGCACCCGTCCTCCGCGCATCCAAGCTCGCGCATCCCCAGCGCGTCCTTCTTCCCACCCATTTCCCTTCACTCCCTTGCACTCACGCCGTCCGCACCCATCCGCGCATCCAAGCTCGCTCATCCCCAGCGGCTCCTTCTCCCCACCCATTTCCACCCACTCCCTTGCACCCACCCCGTCCGCTAGACCCATTGCCACCCACTCCGTCAGGGGCTCCTTCTCCCCTCCTATTTCCGCCGCTCCTTTGCACCCGCGCCATCCGCAGCCGTCAGCGGCTCCTTCTCCCATCCATTTCCACGGCTTCCTTGCACCCACGCCATCCGCAGCCGTCCGCGCATCCAAGCTCGCTCCTCTCCAGCGGCTCCTTCTCCCCACTCATTTCCACCCACTCCCTGGCACCCACGCCGTCCGCAGCCGTCCGCGCATCCAAGCTCGCTCATCCCCAGCGGCTCCTTCTTCCCACCCACTTCCACCCACTCCCTTGCACCCACGCTGTCCGCACCCATCAAGCTCGCTCATCTCCAGCGGCTCCTTCTCCCCACCTATTTCCAGCCACTCCCTTGCAGCAAGGCCGTCCGCAGCCGTCCGCGCATCCAACCTCGCTCATCCCCAGCGGCTCCTTCTTCCCACCCATGTCCACCCACTCCCTTGCACCCACGCCGTCCGCAGCTGTCCGCGCATCCAAGCTCGCTCATCCCCAGCGGCTTTCTCGTACAATCCCTTCCCTCCCTTCCCTTCCCCTCCCTTCCCGTTTCTTTTCGTTCCTTTCCCTTCCTCTCCCTTCCTTTCCCTCTTTCCCTTCCTTTCCCTTCCTTTCCCTTCCTTTCCCGTCCTTTCCCTTCCTTTCCCTTCCTTTCCCTTCCTTTCCCTTCCTTTCCCTTCCTTTCCCTTCCTTTCCCTTCCTTTCCCTTGCTTTCCCTTCCTTTTTCTTCCTTTCCCTTCCTTTCCCTTCCTTTCCCTTCCTTTCCCTTCCTTTCCCTTCCTTTCTCTTTCTTTCCCTTCCTTTCCATTCCTTTGCCCTTCCTTTCCCTTGCAGCCGCACCGTCCGCACACCACCGTTCAAATCAGCTCACTCCCCACGCGGTTTACCAACCTAAACGAGAACCCAAACATCGAAGATGTTTTTGGGAAAAAACCTCATACATTATGGAAAAAAACCACAAAAAGTGACAAAAACATTTCAACCAAAAACACATACTTCCTTCAACAGAAAAACATGACAAAACGTCGGAAAAACTGGATGGAAAACCGTTCCATTTCTCCATCCTATTGTGCAAACACAGTTGGAAATGATTTTGTTGTTCCGCGAATTTTGGTTCCCACCCCACCTTGTCACATTCTCCGGCCTAGTGGGCATAGTGACAGACAGTGAATCAAATGTAACTGACGTAACCAACATGTAACCCAACTAATTATGAGCTAAACTGATTGGTGGTGAAACGTATTATGAACACAACTTGATCCAAACTTGGGAGATCAAAAAAATATTGGGACCCGCAAGATAATGAAGGAGGATTCCACGGGAACTTGGTCAAAACAAACGTTCTGGACTGGTCAGCAAGTCCCTGTGGAACCCACACGGAACTCGCATTTCCTGCATCCAAAGTTTTTAGCGACAATATTCCAACCAGTCATGAATGTTTTGTCAGGATGCACAACTAGTCGGTCCGTCAGTGCTGTCGGGCGCCTGATGTGCAGCGGAAGAGGGCGCTGTGCCTTTGGCAGGAGCGCGCAGTGGGATGGCCTTGGAAAATAGTTGCTTAGGATAGTTAGTAATTGGGGTTCAGCCTTGCGCTACAACCTGCCATACCCCATGCACTGTTTGGGGTTCCATCCATGCCAAGCACTGCTCAATCTTCAAACATGATTCAATGGGTACACGGGCACACAATTTCTGAGTCTTGGTCTGGCATTGGCACCAATGCGGTCACCATTTGGAAGGACTTGCAGTTGACTTGGCATTGAGCAGGGTGTCAGTCCAGGGATTTCAACGGTTCATTTGAAAAAAAAACTAGTTGACTCGAATGTGAAGTGCAAATCCAAACTAGTGATGATTGATCTTGCATGTGATTTCGGTAATACTAGGGTGGCCCATTTTCGTGAGAATCTACTGGCCCCCAAAATGGATGCCTTTTGTGTTTTGTGAAGAAATCTTCAACATTGAAACACATTTTGTGTGGGAAATGTAATCCCCCAAAATGAATGCTGGATGCCTTTTTTATTGCAAACATGTTCTCAACATTCAAACCCGTTTCGGCGTAGTGACCAATTGAAAGTGATTTTTTTGCAGAACTATCGCCCCAGGCATATTCTTGACATGAAAACCTGTTTTTTGACAGCCGAATGCTCCCAAAATGGATACCTCTTATGTCGCTCAACGTTGGAATCTTTTTTGCTTAACAAAATACCCTTGCAGTAGATGCCTTTCGAATTTTTCTCCATTCTCAACGTTGAATGTTTTTTTATTGCCGAAACAGGATGCCCCGGAAATGGATGTTTTTTTGTTTAAGATGTTGTCAGCGTTGTTTTTTTCTCGACTTAATGCCACCGAAATGGATGCCTTTTATGGCAGATGTTCTCAGTGGGAGACTTGTTCAAACAAAATGGCCCGAAATAAATGTTTTTTATGATACATGTTCTAAATGTGAACACCTTGTGTTTGAAATAAAATGACCCTGACATGTTTTTTTCATGAGAGATGTTTCAGTGTGAAACCCTTTTGTTGTTAAAACAAAATGCCACCGGAAACGGATTCCTTTTACGACCGATGTCCTCAACGTGAAACCGTTTTTTGTGAAAACAAAATGACCCCGAAATGGATGCCCTTTATGACAGATGTTCTCAATGTGAAACCCTCTTTTTGCTAAAACAGAATGCCTCCAAATTTTATAGACGTTCTTAACTTTGAGATTCCTTTTGGCAAAAAAAGTATGCATGCGAAATGGACGCCTGTTTTGTGGAACAAAGGCCCCTAAATGGGTTTGTGCCTTTTTTGTCGTGAAGAAAAACAAACTACTGGACAAACATGTCATTTTTTTATGGCTTCTGACTTTATTTTTTCACTTAGCTCTGGCATGCTCTATATCCGGACCCAGCCTCAGCCTGGAGATGTGGACACTATTTTGGACCCCTCTTTAAGACCTATACATACCCACAATCTACATATCTGAGTTCCCAAGACTATTATTTTGGGAAATGTTTCAGGACAAGTGACCAGAACACAAACATGACTTTGCTCAGGCAGTGCGTACATGTTACCAGCATATCCTGCGCAACGCAACCATTTCTAAGCTTTAGTTTTTCACTGTTTCCTTTCTGCCCTTGTGTTATCCTACAATATCGCGCGGGTCGTTCTGTTTTTTTGCTATTAGTGGAATAGTTGTTTTTCCCAGAATGCTCTTTGAGCACTATTGACTGATGTACCTGCTTCCTCGCTCATCTCATCCGCAACAGGTTCATGTCTTCACTTCATTTGAAATTATCAACCATATTTGACCCCAATTAACCCCAGATCACATGCATTTAGGCCCAGACCTGAATGAAATTATGTGTTGGATGGTTTCCCTTTTTTCCGGGTGACCCCGCGGGTTGTCAGGAAGCTCAGATGGGCTCATGGAGGCGCCAGCAGCCTGAGAAGTGACTGCAATGGAGTTAGGTTGGCATTAACGCGCCGCATTTGTTGATGGGTTGGTGGTTCGGCTCATATCTCCCATAATCTTCCATCTTCCATTCGTTCTTGGGCTCCATGGTTCAACGTGTTTTGCCTGTATATAACTGCCTATGTTTGTTAGCAAAAGCCTCGTTGGTGCTCTGGGTGATGCCTGGGACAACATGATTTGCTCACAAAAAATGAAAAGACATTGGCTGAAAACGAGCCCTGGAATGACCTTGGTATGTGGCCATGCCGTCCGCCCGAAAATAGGCGGTAATAGCCCGACCTGGTAGCTTGCATGTTGGCTGCATCAGTTACTGTCACCTGAACCTTGAGACACAAGATCTCAAAGTTCCTTGGAGCGCACTCCAAGTTGCAAGCCGTTTGCAGAAATTTGTTGCAGTTTGGCGTTCGGTCCTGGCCTATGCATCACTTGAAATCATGATTTGTGCGTGTACTGCTTGGACGGCAATGACGCTTTCAGCCAGGTGAGCGGTGAAATTGCATACCTTGAGCCGTTTGGCGCAAGGAAAGAGAGCGTAACACCCGTGATGTTGCTGCAGACAGCAGCCTGAACTCATGTTCCTGCAAAAAGGGTGTGAGAAGTTGAAACCAGTAAAGGCACCAGAGGTAATTGCCCCGTAGCAGCGATGCTATTCCGTGAAAGGATTTAGGCAGTTGACATTTGTTACAAATCTACCCTGCTGGCTCACACACCAAGAACTTTCTGGATTGAACAACATTTTCTTTTTTTGTGGCATCAAGCATCATTTTATTGCGGGCTCTCAGAGATGATCTTGGTGGCGCATCTTTTAGTGCTCGTGTTGCCGCATGATGCTTCTGCAGAGGAGTCTGGGAAAAGCGTTTCCAACCAGCTTCCAAAGGGGTAGGCCGCGACAATGTTTTTGTCAAACCTCGCATTCAAATTATGCAATTTGTATCGCTGTCTTTTTGCAGTTTCAGTGCGGGCCAGGGGATTGGTATTTTTCAGGCGAAATGAATTTGCAATGCTTTGTTTTCTCTTTGTTTACGCATGCAAGTGCCCCTTGGGTTGTTGCAGGTTCAAGTTTATTTTTGGGTACTCCTCTGAAAACTCCTTCATGCTTGCAGTCGCAAGCATGGTGGCATGATGATGTTTTACAATGCGTTTTTTCACGGAAGCTGCTCAGCTAGCTGAAGTTGCTCTTGCTTTAGCAAGTTTCTAGGCAGTGGCTGGAAGCACAAAAAATTGAGAATCTCTCAGAAAAGGTGGACTCCCTCCGGGCAACTCTCGTAATAAAATGGTTGTGGGTTCAAATCCCACTTCGTCCGTGGAGGGGAGCCAAAAAACAATCAAAGATCACCCTGGCATTGTAACATTAGCCGTAGCCCCTGATTCCAGCCGCCCTGCTAGCTTTCGTCATTTACCCCTGGCCTTAAGTTTGTACATGGCTCTGTTGGATGAGGTCCGTTCACGTTGGAGTTTTTTTGCCAGCGCAATCCGTTGAGATCCTGATGCATATGGCAACCAATGCTGCAATTTTAGTGTGTAGCTTCGCCTGTGAGTTTTGATTGCCGTTAGCTTGCCATTTGGTTCAATTTTTTTTGCCTCCTATGATGCCATTTGTGAAGTTGTCATTACCCACATCACTGTGTGGGGTTCTTGTTTTTGTGTCTGCATCTCCCGCTCCGCCTCCTCCTCGCCTCCTCCTCGCCTCCTCCTCACCTCCTCCTCGCCTCCTCCTCGCCTCCTCCTTGACTCCTCCTCGCCTCCTCCTCCTCCTCCTCGGTCCGTCCGTCGTCCGTCCGTCATATCATCATCACTATCAACAACACGTCTCTATCTACATCTCTACCGCCACATCATCTTTACTAGCAACAGCCCATCTCATCATCACTGGCAACAACATATCTCTATCTACATCTCTGCCGTCACATCATCTTCACTAGCAACAGCCCATCTCATCATCACTATCAACAACACATCTCTGTCTACATCTCTTCCGTCACATCATCTTCACTAGCAACAACACATCTCATCATCACTATCAGCAACACATCTCTGTCTACATCTCTTCAGTCACATCATCTCCCCTAGCAACAACACATGTCATCATCACTACCCACAACACATCTCTATCTAAACCTCTACCACACAAGTCTCTGACACACATTTCTCTATCAGCACATCTCCATCTACATTTCTTTATCAATACATATCTATCAACACATCTCTAGCTACATATTTGTATCATTACATTTCTCTGTCACGCAGATCTCTATCAGCACATCTCCATCTACATAGCGTTATGAACACATCTCTACCCATACATTTCTGGCCACGTATCTTCTTCATCACATTTCTAGCACCGCATCTCTATCAACACATCATCTCTGTCACACACATCTCTATCACGCATATCTCTATCAACACAGCTCTATCAACACAGCTCTATCTTTATCACCACATCTTTATCATCACATCTCTATCCACACGGCTCTCTCAGACACACCTCTATCACACAGAGGGCACTTACACGTTTCGTGTGGCAGGCGTGGCAATCCTTGCGTCTGGCTTTCGTTTTGCGTGGCAGACGTGGCGCTTGGTGTGCATGGCCTGCGTTTCGTGTGGCACGCGTGGCATTCCCCTCATCGCAGAATCACTACCACACAACCATCAACACACAATCACAATCACACATCACTATCACGCAGACATCAACAGACAACCACTATCACACAATCGTCAAGACACAATCACTATCACACAGACATCCAGATACAGCCACACGCACACAATCATCATCAACTCACAACAGTCAGTATCACACAGACATCCAGACACAGCCACGATCACACAATCATCAACACACACACACAATCACTATCACACGGACATAAACACAATAGCACTATCACACAATCATCAGCACACAATCACTACCACACAGACTTCAATACACAACCGCTCTCGCCTTTCTTCTCTCTACCCCCCAGTCTCTACAAATGGGATAGTTTAACTAACATGTGGAGTTATGCGGTCCTTTCATCACGAAAGCTAGCGCTAGCTAGCTGGAGTTTCTTCTTGCTTCAGCAAGGGATGGGGCGAACCAAATGCCAAACGTGTGATTTTTCACGCGCCCCCTCCCCCTCCCTTCCATGCATCTCGCACAATTGCAAGCCAACACCACAGGATCACACGAATTAAGCCGCGCTGCTTGTAATTGCAAGACCACGTTGGCTTGGGCCACACGAACCCCGGCTTAGGCCAATACCCCTCGGCCTATTATGTAGCTCTACTCAACCATCCTGCATCACACACATAATTACGCATCCCATCATCAATCAGTTAATATCGTGTTTCATGAGCGTATCAAACATACTTAAGCACCAGTAATCACTCGCGACAGCACCTCAGTCCGCACACCTGGCTCGAAAGCTGCATAAAACCAAGCTTATTCTTAATTTTTAGATACTTTTAGTTCTCATTTGATTTCCCCCTTCAGTATGCAAACTTCAAAAAACATGATAAACATTGCATCCATTATATATTGTAAGCATTACAGACCTCGCACTGTAAGTCATTGAGACAATACACACGCGAAGTTCCATGACATTGCGACAGTTTTCATCTCATTCTCACATAGTGTTGAGGTAGTCGCTCTCATCCGACACCAAAGTTCATAGATAAATTTATCCAGCCATTTCCTTAAAATCATCCAGCCAACTTCACGTTCTCATATCCACTACTTCTTGAGCGACACCTACTGTATTACATCCTGAGCGTCTACAATAACCAATACCTGCTTAAGCTATGTAGTGGTACTACTACATAAGTCGCACAATTACGAGCTATATCACTTTGCTATCCCTGACTTAAGCCGCGCATTCACATGCTAAACTCTCTAACTTGGGCTTCTCCCCCCTTCACATCTTGGAAGCAGACGAGCAGGGGCTCAATCCCCCCACCTCTTCCCCCCCGAACCCACACAACGCAGGCCACACAACCCACGCCACCACCCAACTTATTCCACCAAAGCACTCCACGAAAGCATCAATATATAACTCCACCTCTTTCACTCCACCTTGCCCCTGCTTAGCTTTCGTTCACCAACCCTTGGGACTCAAGTCATATCCTTTGTATCCTGCATAAACTGTGAGGGATTGGTGCTTATTGGAGCTGTCTCCAGGAGCTGCCTTCATTCCAGGAGATGCACGAGGACATCGGCTCTGCTGACAAGTTGCAGCCAATCCATCGACGTCGTTTTGTCGATCAGGTTGTTTTGTTTACGAAAGCCAGCCAAACATAGTCAAACTGCTTTGGATTCCCCCTGCATGGGACTGTCTGCGGTGACGGGATGAGTGCGAGTGGGGGAAGGAAATTGGTTGGGAAAGAGATGCGGCGGGAGGTGTCAGGAAATGGTTGCGACTCTGGGATGTGAGGAAAGGATCTTCTCAGGAAAGATGGAGCGGGTAGTTGTAAGTACAATAACAAAGTGCATCAAGTGTCATTGCAAGGGTGCCTTGGGTGAGGCAAATGAGGTAAGGAGAGAGGGAAAGGGGGTGTGAGTGAGGTAGGTGGGGAAGTGCGAGTGTGAGTGAGGTCTGAAAATATGAGTGACGTAAGTGAGGAAGTGGGAGCGCAGAGTCTAACCCTTGGAAGTGGCGCCCTGGTTAGTGTTCCGCTTCTGTGTTTACCCCATGCGCGCACCGATGCCATGGCAATATGCTCTTGCTTCCTTACTTCAACATGACATCTCTTACCCAGCGCATAAAGTTACGAGGTTGGGTCATCAGGCTTGCAACTCCTGCGGTTTCTCCACATGTGTGGGGGCAGTGGGTGTCAAACATCTCCCTTCGTGAGGACGGCCCGGCAGTATGGCCTGTGGCGGATGGTTCCCGGGCATTGCGCTGGGGAAAAGGTGGCGGTTTCAGCCCACCACGAAGACGTTACAGCCCACCACGAAGACGTTACAGCCCACCACGAAGACGTTACAGCCCACCACGAAGGCGCAGCCCACCACGAAGGCGCAGCACTCTGGCACCAAGCCCGCCAGGGGACCGTGCATCCATTGTTGGCAATGTGGTAGCCAGCGGTGGCAATCTGGTAGTAGCATTGCCTGGAGTAGGCAGGGCCAAGTTTGATCTTGCTGCCTTTCTGTTTGATTCATGTATATACAGACAAACTGCTTTCAAGATTTGTTCAAATGAGCGTCCGGCAGGCAAATTTGTGGTGCCAATGGAAGAGTTGGCAAGGTACCCGACTGTACCACCACTGCTTACCACAGTGCCGCCAACCGTCATTGCAGTGCCCCTTCAAGGAGTTCCAGGGTTTCTGGTTCATTCCCCACACAATGTGAACACACTAAGGGCTTCGACCGGTAAGAGTAAGGCATGGTGTTTGAATCGTGGTGCTGACCAGCGCTTGCGCCATTTTGACCTTAAATTCTCGTACAGAAGTTATCTCTGGAATCCTGAATGTCCAATTCGATTGGGAATTCTCGTAGAAAGCGAAAGCGGTGCGCTGAGGTGCAAAAACTCATTTTGACTGACATGTGTATCATTTCGGACACTTTTTCATCCGGGTGGCAGGCGCAATATTTCGTGGACGTTGCTAAAACGGTGGCAGGCCTGGGTCATTTGAAGACTGTCTGAGAATGTTCATTTTACTTGGCAGGCGCAGCAAATCTGCATCTTGGACGATGTTTTTAAACCTCGAAAACGGTCGTTTTGTGAGACTGTTGTCATTTTTTGATTTGGTATATACTTGGCGCTGATTCCACGTGGCAAGTGCAAGACGTCGGATGTTTCAGGTCCTTTTTTCGCGGCAGCCGCAATACTTTTGAAGCCCCTTGAAAAAGTCGCTCCATGTTGAGGCAAAACGTCACTTTCCGAAATCTCAACATCCATTGTTCTTAGTGCGCAGCATCTTGAGTTTGCAACTTTCGCCCGCGCAACCCTTACAGCATTTGGTACACATCGGATCGCTCTTGCTGTGGCGCGGTGCTGATTGTGACATCGTCCCCGCAACCCTTATGGCATTTGGTGCGCGTCGGATCGCTCCCATTGTGAGGTGGTGCTGATTTTGTTTCTTCTTCAGAAGTTGTCCAGAGATTCTGTCCAGCCATGCCATTGAAGATCTCTTGTTTGGGACCTTAACAGAGATCTTCTCTGAAGATCTTCACAAAGTGATCCTGCACAGGATCTGCAAAGAATGTCTTCCAAGCGATCTTGTAAACAGAGCTTCACAAGGATGCTGTAAGAGATCTTGTTTCGAGATCCTGCCAAGAGGCCTGTCAAGAGATATTGTGCAGAATCCTGCAGTCACGTTTGCTTCGATAAGAAAGCGCAGCTGTTCGTCGTGCACTTTACCTTAGTTGACAGTAACCACTGTTTCAGGTCGCTTGCCGGGATATATGTTTCTTACATCGTTTAAGAAACCATGCAAAGCCATGCATCCTGACCACTTGGCCAACATCCATGGTTTGGAAATTTGCAAGCACCTCAACTTCCCAACCCTTTGTATAGTAGTATAGATATACCGAAAAGAAGAGGGGCATTTCCCTCCCAGGCTATCTCAACAAAAGCACCGGATTCCAAACTTGAGATTCTGTTGTCATGAAAACGAGTTGGATGATCCGAAATGGCCGGCCCCAGGAGGGTTTTTGAAAGTGGATGCGGGAGAATCCTACCCTCCGGTTGACCCCTTCTTTGGACCTATGCCTTCGAGGGATGAAGTCCCTTCAGACTCAACTTCAGACAGCGAGTTGATCATTATGCTTGAAGGACTGCGCTGGTGGTGGTATTTAGAAACGCCCGTTAGCAAAGTCTCAAGGATTGCTTTGTGGTCATGCCACGCTCTGTCTCAATGCCACGAAGACATCATCAAACCTTATCAAACCGCACCAAATGTTGCTCCCAACCATTCAGTACTGTGAATAGGTTGGGATTGGATTGGAACAGGTATTCATTTGATCCTCGCTTTGATCCTCGGGAGTTCCGTCTTTTACATCTCAGGAGGTTTTCTAGCAGTACCTACGG
The DNA here is from genome assembly GCA_003297045.1 of Symbiodinium sp. clade C Y103. NCBI lineage: Eukaryota > Dinophyceae > Suessiales > Symbiodiniaceae > Cladocopium > Cladocopium sp. clade C. The sequence goes on along the minus strand of BGPT01001680.1, from coordinate 68,817 downwards.
TAGCACCTGTGGCGACTCCAGGGCCTAGCTTGGACCCCACCCCAACTGAGGCCGGCCATGACTTGCAAAGTTTCCCCGTATGACAAACTTGAGCATTGAACTGTGGCAGTGTGGCATGGTGTTTTTTGGCATTTTCATTGAAAGAAGTTGGAAGATGTTGTAACATGTCGGGGTCCTTTGCGCCAGGTCGTAGTTAAGCCAACCCCGAAGCCCCTTGGCAGCTCTGATGACTTTGGCTCTGATGACATTGATGGAGGACAGGTTGGGCAAGATGAGCAAGAGGCTGAGGATCCGTTTTGGCACAGCGATGAACCACTATGGATTGTCGAAAGTTTGGGACAGTGTCAGGTTGAGGGCCCTTGTCTTTCGAGCCCAAACTACCCACAGAATTACACCACGTCACACAGATGTGATGTGTCTCTACCGCAATTTTCCGTGATCAGAGTTACAAACTTTTCCACCGAGCGGGTGTGGGACCGTTTGACCATCAACGGCTACCAGTATAGCGGCTCGGGATTGGGCCTCACAGGCACCTCACTGGTCTTGCGGTCCAATATCTCTTGGTGGTCAGATTCAACTATCCAGAACAATGGGTGGCGTATTTGTGTGGAAAAACCGGTTACTTGTACTGATGGCCTTGACTTGATTCCTGTGAGCATTCCTGATTGTCCCCCCGGTACAGACCCTTTGCCAGATTGCCACACGGCAGAACCCGGCCAACTATGTGAAGGTGATGGGACATGTGGCACAAGAGAAGATATCAACAATTGCTACGACCNACACGGCAGAACCCGGCCAACTATGTGAAGGTGATGGGACATGTGGCACAAGAGAAGATATCAACAATTGCTACGACCCATTTCACACCTACCCACCTATAAGAGATGTCTACCGAAAGAGCATCGGCAGCACAAAGACGACAACGACACTGTCCACATTCACGAAAACAAGTACCACCTCCACAACCACACCGCTTGTTTTCAGAACAACCAGTGGTGCTGTCACGAAATGGACAGTGGCAGGGCCTTGTCAAGTCAACGGTGGCTGTTTGGAGAGTCCAAATTATCCAAGCTCCTATGGATCAAATGAACATTGTGTCGCTTCTCTGCCAGCATTTTCAGTGATCATAATCGATGATTTTCACACTGAGAAATATTTTGACTATTTGAGCCTCAACGGCTACAGGTATAGTGGATTTGGTCTGAAGGGTACTTCAACTGCCTTGTGGTCGAATATCTCTTGGAGTTCGGATGGGTGGAACGCTGGAAACCAGACGCATGGTCAACTACGTTGGCGTGTTTGTGTGGAACAACCAGTTACTTGTACCGATGGCCATGACTTGATTCCTCTGAGCATTCCTGATTGTCCCCCCGGTGCAGACCCTTTGCCAGATTGCCACACGGCAGAACCCGGCCAACTATGTGAAGGTGATGGGACATGTGGCACAAGAGAAGATATCAACAATTGCTACGACCNCGGCAGAACCCGGCCAACTATGTGAAGGTGATGGGACATGTGGCACAAGAGAAGATATCAACAATTGCTACGACCCATTTCACACCTACCCACCTACAAGAGATGTCTACCGAAAGAGTAATGGTACGACCAGGACAGCGACTTCATCAACGACTTGGACATTGACAACTTCAGCAACGTTGACATCAACAGTGCCTTGGAAGATCAACGGACTGGTGGGTTACCTTGGACTATGTGCTGTGAAGGACAATTGCGTTCAGCATGATGAGAGCAACCCTTCTGTCAATCAAAACTGCGCAATGTCTTTTCCAAACGCTTCTTTTGTGACCGCAACTTGTCTGTGGATCTGGGTATGAAACTTTTTTTAAACTAATTAGTGGGGAAACTTCAAGACTCTAGATATAACCATTTTGGCAAGGTAGACCTGCCCGAGTCTGTAAAGCGATCCAGGGGTGTTGGCCCCTCTACTGAAAGTTGGCTCCTCAGGTAACCAAAGGAGACAGTTGGCATTATGACAGCCTGCTGATTGATGGCACGAAGAGAAACTTGGCCAAAGCGGCACGCAAACTTTGAAAGTGATTGGGAAAGGTCACATGTTCTTTGGTACACTTTTATGTCAACCGATCTCTATTTTTATTGTGTCCCCACTTACAGACACACCCACACATACCCATCCGTTTACTTATCATATATACACAGAGGTCTCTCCGGAGAACAAAATCAAAATCGGAGGTGGGGCGGCAAACGCATAGCCGCATCGCCGGGGGGATACGCCGGGTGTCTCTGCCTCATGGGCAGCGTTTTCATCAAACTTGATTGGAAAAAAGGAAATAAACTGGAGGATTTTGGCCTTATTCCTTGGTAAAAAAGGTTATCGAAAGCCACTGTTAGACAAAACCATGAAAACAAATATTTTTTGATAATGCTGAAGCAGAAAGTTTATCACAAACTGAAGGTGTCAGGGTCATTTTGTATCATTTTGTGCTAAATCTTATGATTACATTGCATTTAGATGGGTAGATGATATAGGTGGGTACGTTCATAGCAGTACCAGGCACATAGGTATAGGTATAGTATAGATTCATATTCATATAGGATCAGATAGGTAGTTAAGTGGATGCAAATAGAGGTAGACACACACACACACACAGACACATGGATACGGCTGAAGCCATCGGTTCTTTTGTCCCGTCGGCCCATGATTCTGAAGGAACAGAACCCGATTAAGTGAGTGTCTCAGACATTTCGAACGACAATCTAATCCTCTCCTGAGATGATTTTCTTTTGCTCCGTTTCATCAACGCAAAACATAGACAAACCTCTGCAGACCAGAATCCTTGCATAGGACTTCCCGCTTTGACCACTCCCAAGTTAGGAGTCGAGGACATGGACGCCAAGACTATTCTTGTGCATCGAGATATTGTGTACAAGGAGGGCAGAAGACGAGATTCCTACTCGTATGGCAGAAGACGAAGTTCCTACTCCTATCACCGAAGACGGTATCGGTGGAAGGTGTGTCTGGTTGACATCGGTTGCACGGATGGTTTGCGACTAACACCTTCAGCTACATGTCCATTTCCGACAGAGCTGGCTACACTCCCAAGCTGTCAAGGCTCTGGAGCAGGAGAATTGTGCATAGCCAAAAAGGGCGAGTGTTTTGTACCAAAAGATTTGGAGAATTGCCAAGATGGGCATGGAGCCCGATTCAGTGTCTATCAGAAAGGAAATGAGACAATTCGCAACCGCACAAGTGCAGTTGAAAAGCATGACGCTGAAGTTGAAGCATTTCATTTAGAAGGAACTACAATTGCAGCAGTAGTGGTAGCAGTCCTGTTCCTTGGAGGGCTGGCATTGGCAATTCTTGTCCGTCGTCTTCGGGACCAGAAGGCAACTACACCCGATGCTGGCGCCGCAACAGCACCCGATGCTAGCACCGCAACAGCATCCGATGGTGGCGGCCCAGCAATTTAACAAAATTATGCAAGATCAACGTGGTGGATACGAGCGCCGAAAGCGTCCAGTAGGGTGGGTGGGAGTTTCTTGCCATAAAGTTTTTGTTGAAGGGTAAAGCAGCTATCAGCTAGATCGCGAGGAAACGTAGTTAAAAAGGACAAATCCAGAAGCATGAGAGTTCCTTGCTGCATTGTTCACTAGCTGAAGTCACTGCTGTAGGATTTGACAAGTCCATGCCACCTAGAGCGAAGCAGGGTGCGAAGATGCCTCCCTTTGAATTCACGGACATAAGGTTCGTGGAATTTTGCAGTTTGCGTTTCGATTGTAAAGTGCTGTAATTAAATAATCAAAGTGCAAACTTTGCTTCAATGTTTTAACATGTTTCAACTTTTAGGCATTGACACTTTGACAAACAGTAGTGTCAGTGGACTCCCCAGCTTGCATCTCCTTTAGCTGTCCAGAACATTGTTTCTTGCGAGGATGGGCGGCATTGACACTTTCACAAGCCATAGTGTCAATGGAATCCCGAGCTTGCATCTCCTTTAGCTGTCCATGGAGGACTTTTTTTTCTTGCGAGGGCAGGCAAAACTACTGTCCGGGAGAGGCTTCAACATGTGGAGTTCTGAGACTTGTTCGGTTCGAAGCATGAACATTCAATTCTCGTGCCTTGCGCAGACCACCAGGAGTCTCCCAGGTGCAAGTTACATTGACCTCGCCAGGCTAATTTGACTGAAGTGCTATCTACTCCGGTGCTATCCACTTGGTCCCATCGTGCTATGTACTTGTCTGGTGATGTTAAATGCTCGTACTTGACTTGCCACTGACACCTGCACATGGCTACGTGGTTTTGAGTGTGAATGTGGACCTTTGTGCCCACCTTTGCCGGCGTGATGTAGGCATGCATCCTCCTTAGTGCCTACATGTGTAGGCAAGCAGTCTCTTTTGCGCCTTTCTTCTTTCTGCCCACCTTTCTTAGGCGCATCTTCCCGTGAGCCTTAACTTGACTGGAGGCCCACTGACATTCCACCAAAGGAAAAGAGATAGAGGAAAGAGATGTCCAGAGAAAGAGAACTTAAGAGAAGATGGTGTCAAGATGTCAAGAGGCATTGTGCGAAGGGAAAGAGATTGAGCAAAGATTGCTTCAACATGAATCAGCTGTGCCATCGAACAGATGTCTTGGCAGTCATTCAAGAGGCACAGCTCCCCTCTTAACTGTAAGATGTTATCTGTTGAAAATTCTGCCCCCGGCTTGCCCGGGTACTATTTCCACAAATCTACACCAACATATTTACATATCCACATCTATATCAGATTTAGAACAATACAAGATCAATCATACAAACCCCTTCCTACATTACACCAGCATCGACCCCAAACAGCAAAATTCATTTCTCCGTCATGTGCATAGATTTCTTTGGTTTCTGTTTATGGTTTGCGCACTGTTATGTCAAAATAGGAAACGTATAGGAGATATTGTAGGGTGTATTTTNTCTTTGGTTTCTGTTTATGGTTTGCGCACTGTTATGTCAAAATAGGAAACGTATAGGAGATATTGTAGGGTGTATTTTTTGCGCCGACCTGCCCCCCCCTTGGTTTTACATGAGAAAGCTTCAAAATCAAAGAATGCCAGCTGAAGCCATATTGTCACAGGCCCCCAAGATATAAAATCAAGCGTTCCCAATGAAANCGTTCCCAATGAAATTGGTTTTACGGGTTTGTGATATTTCAACACGCTCCATTTCATAGAGCTCATTTGGGGGTTCACCTTATTCCCTGTATCTTATTGCAACGATTCTCAAAACCATTTTTTAAAAAAACAATAGCTACTACTACTACTACCACTACTACTACCACTACTACTACTACTACTACCACTACTACTACCACTACTACTACGACTACTACTACTACTACTACCACTACTACTACCACTACTACTACTACTACTACTACCACTACTACTACCACTACTACTACTACGACTACCACTACCACTACCACTACCACTACCACTACCACTACCACTACCACTACCACTACCACTACGACTACGACTACGACTACGACTACGACTACGACTNACTACCACTACCACTACCACTACCACTACCACTACCACTACCACTACCACTACGACTACGACTACGACTACGACTACGACTACGACTACGACTACGACTTACGACTACGACTTACGACTACGACTACGACTACGACTACGACTACGACTATGACTACGACTACGACTACGACTACGACTACGACTACAACTACGACTACGACTACGACTACTACTACGACTACGACTACGACTACTACTACTACTACAACAACAACTACTACTACTACTACTACTACTACTACTCCTGCTGCTGCTACTACTACTACTCCTACTACTACTACTACTACTCCTACTACTACTACTACTACTACTACTACGACTACTCCTACTACTACTACTACTACTACGACTACTACTATTACTACGACTACTACTACTACTACTACTTCTACTACTACTACTACTACTACTACTACTACTACTACTACTACTACTACTACTACTACTACTACTACTACTACTACTACTACTACTACTACTACTACTACTACTACTACTACTTATTCTACTATAAACCAATGAAAGGCAAACGGATTTTTTAACACGCCCTGCCCCCCTTCCCCGATGTCGACCACCCACTCCCAGTGCAAGTGTGAGACAAGGTGGGGAACAAGGCCGCATCCATGTCATGACAAAATCTCACAGAGCACTAGAAACAGAGCAGGAGACAAGGTGGGAGACCAAGTGGGAGACATAGTGGGAGACAAGGCGGCATCCATGTCGTGACAAGATCTCACAAAGCACTAGGAGAGAAAGTAGGAGACAAAGTAAAAGACAAAGTGGGAAACAAAATAAAAAACAAAGTGGGAAACAAGGCCGAATCCATGTCGTGACAAGATCTCACTGAGCACTATATAGGAGACAGAGCAATAGGAGACAGAGTAGGAGACAGAGTGGGACACAAGGTAGGAGACAGAGTTGGAGACAAAGTGGGAGACAAGGCCACATCCATGTCGTGACAAGATCTCACAGAGCACTAGGAGACAGAGCGGGAGACAAAGTGGGAGACGAGGTGAAGACAAGGCCGCATCCATGTCGTGACAANGATCTCACAGAGCACTAGGAGACAGAGCGGGAGACAAAGTGGGAGACGAGGTGAAGACAAGGCCGCATCCATGTCGTGACAAGATCTCACAGAGCACTATAGGAGACAGAGTGGGAAACAAAGTGGGAGACAGAGAGAGACAGAGTGGGAGACAAAGTGGGAGACAAAGTGGGAGACGAGGTGAAGACAAGGCCGCATCCATGTCGTGACAAGANAAACAAAGTGGGAGACAGAGAGAGACAGAGTGGGAGACAAAGTGGGAGACAAAGTGGGAGACGAGGTGAAGACAAGGCCGCATCCATGTCGTGACAAGACTCACAGAGCACTAGGAGACAGAGTGGGAGACAGAGTGGGAAACAGAGTGGGAGACAGAGGGAGACAGAGTGGGAGACAAAGTGGGAGACAAGGTGGGA
>BGPT01001680.1:2835-55596 GCA_003297045.1 Symbiodinium sp. clade C Y103 | reverse complement strand
CTCAAAAATGCTGGGTTTTTGTGAAATTTGGTCAATGAAAGATCAAAAGCTACATTTTGAAATCGCAAACAGTACAGCGCTCCTGCGGGCGCTGTGACCTTGTTTTTGGAGTCACATGGCGGGCTCCTGCATGATTCCGCTACTGAGCCTTTTTTTGGTCCAAGACAAAACAACTCCCAATTCCTGTGGAGCACTGTGCCAGCACACACTGCCGTTCAAGATGATGTTCCTGCCAGGTGTGATTCTGCTCGGCATCAGTGCTGCAGTTTCTTTCAAAGTTCCTTCTGGTGACTCAGCTGGGCAAGAGAAGAAGGTTCTTGATTCTGAGCAACCAAAGTTCTTCAACTTGACTGACATCATCCAAGGAAACAAAAAATGCCTGGCATCGGAACATGCAATAGCATCTTTCAAAGGCTGGGGTCAAATGAACCCATTGAGATAGAGGCTGTGCCGAACATGCTTCAATACTTCAATCTGTTGGTGGCGATTTTGCAGAAGCCTATGTGGACCCTGGGCTGAAGCAGGACTTAGACAACCACGCAATTCAGAAGCCAATCCAGAACATCACGGCAGATAAGGAACTCTTGACGAAGATTGTGCAAAAAAATCCCATGGTACAACAAATGGCAGCATGGTGGTCTTGATGAAGGCACTCTGCAAAGCATCCTGGAGATGCCAAAATTGCAAAAGGCCTCACAGCCGGAGAAGACGAACAACTTGGAGCACAACAACTCCGCCATCTCGGCTGAATCTGCTTTGTTTCCGAAGATGTTGTCATCAAGCGCCCCTCTGCTCAGGTTCTTGAAAGTGGCAAACAAGTGCTGGGGACGGCAGGACTTCTCCGATGGAGATACACTCTTTGTGGTATACGTTGGCTCCAGAATGGTCAGCTTTTCGATACCAAAAACATCCAAAAACCATGACCTCTTTTGCTTTCAATTTGATGCCTCTCAAGTGATCCGTGGGAAGTGGGCTTCAGACATATGAGCGGGAGCGAGCTGTCATGCGCGTGCCAGCTGATTTGGCTCATGGGAACGAGGGCCGATTCCTCCGAAGTCGGATCTCTTCTTTGAGGCGGCGCGTGGCAGCAACAACGCATTGACATCGAATTGATGAGGCTGCTTGAGATGTGAAAGCTGACCCCAAGTGGTATGTTCAACTGGTCTACACAGTGTTTGCACTGCGATGAAACAAGCAAAATGGTGGTTTGACGGGGTGGAGCATGTTGCGACGGAAGTTTGGCTTGTTGGAGAAAGATGGAGAAAAATGAAAGATATTCCATGATTCACCTGACCTGTTTTCGTAATCAGGACTAGGACTCTCAGGAACCACTCTGTGGCTGTGAGGTGCTGGTTTCATCAACCGAACTCTCCTTCATCGTTTCGAAGTCAGATCGAAGGCAACGCCAAGAGTATTGGAACATCTCAACATCAAGATTATCAAGATATCATTGAAGATCATTGAACAAGTCGCAATTTCTTTCTAACGTTTCCACTTCCATCCACTTTAATTGCATTCATAATCTCTGTTCAAGACTGGGACCTCGATGATTTTGATGCAAGGTTGGCTTTGACAGCTGTGGCCAGAAAATGCCAGATATATCATCGAATGCGTTCAGAATGTCTTCAGCAAGAGGTGCGACGCCTGCGACGCGGGTGCGAAGGAGTCAACTCGGTCGTGCTGCCGCAAAGCAGCGCATGTGTGTAATTGTTGAGAGTGTTTTGTTGGAGATTTGCATGGTCAGGATTGTAACAGGTTGGTTGAAACTTGAATTTGCTTCATACAGTAGTATGTTATATATATATATATGTATATGTATATATATATATATGAAGTTGAAGTTTGCGATCAGCCTCTGGGCTTACTGAGTAAATACAAAGAAATCGTTACCTCCCAGTGTTTCTTATCGCTTTGGTCATGCTGCGCACCTTCATTGGCGCTTGACAAGAAGAATGTAATGAAACCATTGTTTGAAGATTGCAGCTGAGTCCTGCGGAGATTTTGCAAGCAGAGACATTTCACGCATTTCAATACATTTTGTAGGCCAGTTACTCAAATGTAAGAGTTTGTAATTGCTGGCATCATGGGATTGCAGTTCTTGATGATCAATGTCCCGAGCCTTCCGTTGTTGGTTTCTCTTTTTTCTCTCATGCGTCTCATGTGGTCCGAAGCAGGTTACTGGGCAGTGATACACAGCCTGCACAGCTTCTCAGACTCCACGACATGTTTGGGAAGAGGAATTAAGGACTGAAACATCAAAGATTTCACCATAAGGAAACATATGGAAAAAAACATGTAAAATTAATGTATTTTCTGACAGAGACACGCAGTCCACTTTTGCAAAGAAAGTTCTTTCGATTTGGGTTTTTGTTGTTTCAAGATTCAAACAAATGTCTGATGAGGCATATGATGTTTGCCACAGTCATGCCCCGCGTATCGTTCAGACTTCTTTTACTGTATTTGGCAGAGACCATGCCAGGCTTCAGTTCTATACCTCTTTGACAGCGTCGGTGACGCAGGCCGGACGCAGATTCAGTGAGGCTGAGCAGAGGGTTGTTTGAAAAAGAGCCCACAGATATCCCGCCGATGATCATCGATGACCATCAGAATTGCCATGCGTTACATCCATGGCATATCCAGGAGCTTCCATCATTGCTGACAGACAGGCAACAGGGGGCTGGGCTCGAAATGAAAATGACAGGCCCCCATCTTGCTGTCTAAAGCCGCGTTGACCTGAGGAACTCTCCATGTTTCTCCTATTCGAAAGCAATTGACTGACAGTTTCGGGCTGTGAATGTCATCCATTTGAAGATACTCTTTGAAGCTGTAAATCATCCTGTGACTCATGTTTCTAAATCAGGCCTTCAAAGCTTAAACGATCTCATGCAAGAAATGAAGGCATGGCTGGGGGCCACCACGATCCGGACCACTTGCGTATCCGGTGCAGCACAACGTCACCTTGGTGGCCTCCTCGTCAGGGACAGCATGCGACTGATCAGTAACACGCCGTTAGAACATGGAGATGTCTGATATTATCATATGCCTTAAAACATCTTAAAACTCGTAATAATATCAAACACTTATCTTGTGAAACTTTGATGGTGACCATCTCCAATGCTGAGGACCTTGACTGGCTCTTGGCAGTGTCACTGACCTGTTCACAGTGTTTTTGTCAGCCCAAGACACCCAAGTGGTTTGGTCACTTCATGGAAATGTGTTTTGTGGTGAATGGCACTGTATAGCCTGTGTAGCGGTGTATAGTGGTTTTAGATTTTTGCAATCTTTTATCCAAATGTTTCATGGAGTGTTTGGAGTTTTCTTGGATTCTTTTGCGATGATGGTTGTTTGTCCTCTAGCAGGGTTTGATACCAAACAGCGTGGTGTAGACTCATGCAGAACTTTAAACCTAGCGCCTATGCAATGTACAGAGCAAGGATATCAAGGAAAGTGGAAATGCACCGAAGCACCGTTCTCTCACATTTTGTTTGTTAACATGGTGCAGCAGCCAGGGATCAACCTTCTTATTCTGCTGTGGATTGACGGAGTTCTGCCATTTCCTCAGCGAAAATCCTCGGGTTGAAACCATGAAACTCTAACCGAACCCGGGTTTCCACAGTAGAGATATGCCTTTGACAGGTATCATGTGCAGTCCGTCATTGCCTACGTTGTGATGCAAGTGCCCTAGGTTCAGGGATTCTATTTGGCCAAAGGGGATGGTGGAATTGCAGTCCTCACCAAAGGCACAACTTGCTCACTTTTTTTTCGAGGTCTTATTTTTCTCCAGTCACGGTGTCTGTTCCATGCTTAGCTGGCTTGTGTCTTTTTTCTTGCACCTGCACCTTTGCGATCTTCAACAACTTTGAACACCAGCAGATGAGGCTGTGAACACGTGGTGAACACGCTGAAACGGGCCTTGATCATCTGCATCATCCAGGTAGGCTGCTCAACGTTCGCTGGGCATCCAGGATGACGCCATGCTCAGCGCTACAGCGCTACGGGTCGCCGTCGGGTTAATTTGCTGACGCAGTTGGGCTTGAGACTCATTTTCCAACATCTGGCCGTAAACGCCAGCAGCTTACTGAGTTGAACTTTGCTACAGTTTTCCGCAATTCTGTACAATTCTCTCCTGAAGGCACATGCATTCACTATATATGTGCTCCCTTGAGACCTCGAAATCTTGATGGTTTTCGTTTTCTTCGTTGTCCGTTTCGTGCGGCACTGCTATTTGCCCAGTTTTGTGCTACTGGGCCATTTGGCACAACAGCCTGCGCCTCAAAATTGCCCCGTATCCCACACGCTGCGTCCGGTCCGTTCTTGCTGGAGGTCTAAGTAGCTGAAGCTGGTCAGTTTCACCGTTTCATTGCAATGTTTCATATTGATTTGCCGGGGCAAAATGGTCACGCTTCTGTTCAGATGGCCAGAGAACTGACGAGATCTGATTTGTTTGAAGTTTGACAGTTGACTGGCACATGTCACATGTTTGCCACTGAATTACGGTGCCTGGTAAATATGCTTGTGCTTCAAAGGGTGGATCTCCATATTGCTTGCTGCATAGAATGCCTGCTGGCCCAAGCCCACTCGTTTTTCAACCTTTAGCATGTCGTTTGGCTTCCTCGAAGCTTTTGAAGGTGCCGACAAGGTGCCCGAAGCTCGGGCGGACTGTGAGGAGACGGTGAATTAGATGCATCTCTTGTGCTCAAATGACGGTCTATCCATTAATGAAGCATTGACTATCGTGTTGCCGCTTTGGTTCCACGGGTTGGAAAACATCAGCAATTGAGTCAGATACATGTTCAGCTCCTTGATGATTTTGAGGCATTCTCGACAATTACTAGTACGGCAGGTGTCTAGACATGTTAAGACTTCGAACCCAAAAGCTGCATCATGGAAGGTGCCGCAGACCGCGGATGAAAGCCTGGCCCGACGCTGCTAGGCTGATGTTATTGTGCGACTGTGTCCTGTACACACTGCTGGTGAAGGCTTACAGTGGCTAGTATGAATGCTTTCGCTTTAGTCAATTCTTCAGGATTTCTGTTAGACTTTTTGAGATGCTGGGAAGTCGTCGTTTGAGACTTAAGATGTTGGATTGGGCTAAATAAGATGGTGCTGACTTTTGTGGCGCCAGCACTCAGGTTTGGCTGGAGAGAGTGGCTACATAAATGGGCTCTTAACAAGCGTTGCAATCTTTGCGGTGGTGGTGGGCATTGGCTTGGCAATCAAACTCTTCTATCGTCAGCAGAAACCAAATGACGAACACTCTTCGTCGCCGGTGCACCGGTCACAAGGCCGCGCTGCAGCAAAAACTCTTGGCCGACCACGAGATGTCGCCGAAAGGGAGCCACCTGAGCCACCTCTCCCAGCACCTGTGGCGCCGCCACCAAAGCCACTACCCAGTTCCAGAGAGGCCAAGAGATCCAAAGCCTTAGAAGCCTTTAGGAGGTTAGATCGAGATGACAACGGTTTCATCTCTCGTTCAGAGTTGCAGTCAGTGCTGGATCATCTACCACCCAACATCGCTGATGCAGTGTTTCAGGCAGTTGACAAAGATGGTGATGGTCGGATCTCATTTCAAGAGTTCGAAGACAAATTTTATCCTATGATCTTTGATCCAAGCGGACCACCTCAAATCGATTGGGAAGGATCGTGGCTGATGGAGTGGCCGGATGGTGAGCATTTTGTGTCAACCATTGTTTGTGGCCGGTTCAATGCGGTGCATTTGCATCAGGTGTTTCACTTGCAAACAGAGCACGATCCGCCGCAATTTGTGTGGCGAGATGGCACGGTGCAGCAACTAGTACTAGAGAGCTCAGAGGAAAGAAAAGTCAAATGGAGGTTGGATCAAAAAAGGTGCAGGGGCCAGTTCCTGCATTGGGTAAGGATCCCGCGTTGTGAGATCAACAGAGCTCATACCATGGAACTAGCAAAGGAGAAATGTGACTATGTGTGCAAACAATGCAAAATGTCAAGGAGCAATGAGTGGTTCTGGCGATGCTCTTCATGCCATGATTCAGTCCAATCTTCACTTTGCCCGGATTGCGCAGCAGTGCCTCCAGAACCTGAACATATTGTGTACGGCATCAGTGCAACCTATGTCCTTTCGAATTTTCCAGACCTAGCTCAATTGGCCACTAAGGAAGAGAATCCGAACTTCTACAGGATGGCCGATGTATTGGCTAAAGGAGAAAGAGGCCTTGGCTATCGAAAGATTTGCCCCCGGGATGGAAAGCCCGGTTGCAGCATAGTTGACGCTGTGGACGAGCGCCACAGGGGTAAAGTGACGCATTTCGTGTCATGGTGTTGGCAATACACACTCAATGATTTTGTGAGTGCAATTGGAGCTTGGGTGCGAGAAGAGGGTGTCAACCCAGATGATGTCTTCCTGTGGGTGTGTTTTTTTTGCAACAATCAGTACCGGATCCTGGAAGCAAAGACTCAAACTGGATCGGATGAGCTGAAGACCGTTTTCGAGAGCCACTTGGCTGAGGCAGGCCGGATGCTGCTTCTCTTGGATAGTTTCGTGAACCCCGCGTACATCAAGAGGGCCTGGTGCATATTCGAGGCTTATGTTTGCATTGACAACAACTTCCCCATGACCATCATTTTGCCTGAGCGAGCCGAGAGCACCTCGCCGGCTGCGTTGATTTTGTCATATTTTGTCATAATCTTTCCCGAATTCTATTCGCAAGGCACCCCTGTTTTAGTCGGGTTGGCATTGATATTGACATTATTTGACATTATCGTCAACTTTTGGGGCGTCTTTTCTGGTTGATGTTTGGCTGAACTGTTCGGTTCCTTTCGATTGCGGCACCTGAAAACGAGCCCTGGAATGACCTCGGTATGTGGCCATGACGTCGGCCCGAAAATTTGGAAACAGAAGACATGCACGCAACCAAAACGACCGAATCTGTCCAACCAGCCTTTTTGTGGTTCTTGGAATGACTGCGACGTCCCCACTCTTTGCATTCGTTCTGCTGGTTTTTGTCTTTTTTCTGCATGGTCTATGTTTTCAATCGTTTGTCGGCGGAAGCAAGAAAGGTGAGTTTGAGCGGGTCCTGGACACCAAGGGTGGCATCAGAAAGCTTCAAGCCCAATTCGACGCCTTGAATGTGCGGGATGCCGAAGCTTCGAACAAGAAAGACGAGGAAATGATCAAATTTCTGATTTGTGACAAAATCGGCTTTGTCAAATTGAATGACACCGTTAAGAACTGCCTGTCAGGGTGGTTAGGCGAAAAGTTTCGGAGCAAGGTCTGTAGGACTAGGCGGTAATAACCCGACCTGGTAGCTTGCATGTTGGCTGCATCAGTTATTGATGTTATTGTCACCTGAACCTTGAGACACAAGATCTCAAAGTTCCTTGGAGCGCACTCCAAGTTTCAAGGTGTTTGCAGAAATTTGTTGCAGTTTGGCCCTGGGGTTTGGTCCTGGCCTATACCTCCTTTGAAATCATGATTTGTGCGTGTACTGCTTGGACGGCAATGACGCTTTCAGCCATGTGAGCGGTGAAAATTACATACCTTGAGCCGTTTGGCGCAAAGAAACAGACCGCAACACCCGTGATGTTGCTGCAGACAGCAGCCTGAACTCATGTTCCTGCAAAAAGGGGTGTTGAAACTCCAAATAGCACCAGTCCAGAGGTAATTGCCCGGTAACAGCGATGCTATTCCGTGAAAGGGCTTAAGCAGTTGACATGGATTGTTACAAATCTACCCTGCTGGTTCACACATCAAGAACTTTCTGGATTGAAAAACATGTTCTTTTTTCGTGGCATCAAGCATCATTTTATTGCGGGCTCTCAGATCCATTGACTCCCGAGCCATGTTGCGCAAAATGATGATCTTGGTGGCGTATTTTTTAGTGCTCGTGTTGCCGCATGATGCTTCTGCAGAGGAGTCTGGGAAAAGCGTTTCCAACCAGCTTCCAAAGGGGTAATCGGCAACAAATGATTGACNGTGCTCGTGTTGCCGCATGATGCTTCTGCAGAGGAGTCTGGGAAAAGCGTTTCCAACCAGCTTCCAAAGGGGTAATCGGCAACAAATGATTGACAATGTTTCTGTCAAACCTAATGTTCAAATTATGCAATTAAACTCATTGTCTTTTTGCAGTTTCAGTGTGGGCCAGGGGATTAGTACTTTTTAGGCGACTTTGCAATGTATTGTCTTCTTTTTGTTTACATGCAAGTGCAATTTCGGTTGTTGCAGGCTCTCTAAAGGTTCAATTTTGTTTTCGGGTACTAAGTCGAAAACGCCTAAAGGGCTTGCAGTTGCAAGCATGGTGGCAGGGTGACGCTTTACAACGCGTTTTTTCACGAAAACTAGCTCAGCTAGCTGAAGTTGCTCTTGCTTTAGTAAGTTTCTAGGCAGTGGCTGGAAGCACGACTAGTTGAGAATCTCTCAGAAGATTTCCCCCCACCCACCGGCATCTAGATCAAAAAATATTATTGGGATAAAACAAAAAATCCTAGATAGCCTGGATAGAGGAAGGAAGGAAGGATGGAGCTTTGTTGCTTTATTTCAATCAACTTTGCTGAATGGGCCGTGAAAAAGCATCCTGTCAAGTCCAGTGACACCACAAAAATGCAAGAATAGGAATGCAAAGAAAAGACAGCAGCTGAAAGCCAGAAATTGAAAGGAGAAGAGACAATTTAGAGAAGACAATCAGGTCAACCCTGTCCAGAAAGCCACCCCACCCATCCCAACAACAAGGTACAACAGAGGAGATGCACAGGAGTGAAGATTGTTTCAATCAACCTTGCCCCATCATAATTAAAGTTAAAGAACCTTGGCAGCCTTGTTGTCATGGGCATCCTGCTCAGCGCACTAGCAAAGAGTACAAGAATCCAAAGGTCCAAAGGAAAGACAGCAGTTGAAAAAAAACTGACGCCACCTCCTCTTAAGAGCTGCCATGTCCACCTCCGAAAGCACCACGGGACCATGTACATACATGACATGTGCTGCAAAGATTCAAGACACATGCTAAAATAACCTCCCCGCGCGCGCTTAAATAGACCCAGTTTTTCCTGGCCACATTCCCACCCTTATTTTTTGAATCCAAGCTTGCACACTGGCAAATACGCTATTCTAGATTTACATATTAGTATCAATGATCATACAAACACACACACACACATGTATACATACATGTATAAAGATGTATACATATATATACCTATATATATATACACCTATATATATATATACATATGCATAGGTACTTTGTTTGCACACTTCGTATTCCTAATATACCCTGAACTAATCGTAACAAACTTGTAAAAGACCTTACACCAACCCTAAAGAACAACCTTAAACCATCATCGTTTGAGTTTTCTTTGTAAAGTGGTGGGGAGGTGGGTGTCCGGAATTAGCATCTTTTTTACAATACCTAAATGCTATCTCATGCTTTTTTTGGATTTTATCATTTTACAATGAGTCCATTTTGAGTGTTGTTTTTGTTTTGCCAGAGGGTGGTCCCGGTATTTTGCAGAGATTTTTGGATGATTTTCATACCACATATATAAATGTGGTTATATACTCGCCAGGATCATTGTTTTACAGAGCTGAAGCAGGCATATACAGTTCCAAGTGGTGGTGTGCCGAAAGAACTGATGGGATTTTGGCATACACCTGGGCACTTCAGGGGAATATATTGTGATGTTGTGTTGGCGGGGGCGTTTTTTTTCCTCCAGTTTGGTGCATATTTGTTTTGCAACATGCTTTGCGCTGCTGGGGTTTGGAGCTGGGAGGTGGAAGGTGCCTCTGCGAAGTGTGGAACCTGCAAGAAACTTGAACTTGACTACCCTGGTTTTTTTTTTGATTCTTTTGGAATATTTTTTCATCCTGATAGTTTTTCTTTGATCCCCTTGCCCCCCTTTACCCCCTCTAAGGTTCCGGGCAACTCTCGTAATCAAATGGTCGTGGGTTCAAATCCCCGTCCGTGGAGAAAGGCCAGGAAGTAATCAAAGATCACCCTGCGTCCCTTTTTCTCTTCACCTCGGCAGCATTGCAACTGTAACATATTCCCCTGATTCCAGCTGCTCTGCTAGCTTTCGTCATTTACCCCTGGCCTTAAGTTTGTACATGGCTTTGTGGGGTAAGGTCGGTTCACGTTGGAGTTTTTTTTGCCAGCGCAATCTGTTCATGTTTCTGTTGAGATCCTGATGCATGTGGCAACTAATGCTGCGAGTTTAGCCTTTAGCTTCGCTTGTGGATTTTGATGGCCGTCAGTTTGCCATGTGGTTTCATTTTTTTGCCTGCTGTGATACCATTTGTAATCCATTTGTGAAGTTGTCGTNTAGCTTCGCTTGTGGATTTTGATGGCCGTCAGTTTGCCATGTGGTTTCATTTTTTTGCCTGCTGTGATACCATTTGTAATCCATTTGTGAAGTTGTCGTTTTCATAGTACATCAAGTGTGAGGGATTGGTGCTTGCAATGACCATTGGAGATGTCCCCAGGAGCTGCCTTCATTGCANATCCATTTGTGAAGTTGTCGTTTTCATAGTACATCAAGTGTGAGGGATTGGTGCTTGCAATGACCATTGGAGATGTCCCCAGGAGCTGCCTTCATTGCAAGAGATGCACGAGGACATCGACTCCGCTGACAAGTTGCAGGCAATTCGTCAACGTGTTTTGTCGATCATGTTGTTTGTTTGCGAAAACCAGTCGAACATAGTTGAGTCGAACTGCTTTCGATCGGATATTTGTTGGGCAAGAGACGCGGTGGGAGGTGTCAGGAAATGGTTGCGACTCTGGGATATGAGGCTTGAGGAAGGCTTTGCTTAAGAGAGATGGAGGGAGTAGTTGCAATGACAACAGCAAAGTGCATCAAATTTCATTGCAAGGGTGCGTTAGGTGAGGCGAGTTAGGTAAGGAGAGAGTGAATGATGGTAAGTGAGGAAAGGTGATGTGAGTGAGGTAGGTGGGGAAGTGCGAGTGTGAGTGAGGTCTGAAAATATGAGTGACGTAAGTGAGGAAGTGGGAGCGCACGAAATAAGTAATTAATGGTGTGTGTGGGGGGGGGGTGCAGCTGACGAGGAAGCACTGGAGATGGTGCTTTTTGGAAGTTTTTGAAGGGGATGTGCCATGGGGCGATTCTGTGACGGGTGGTGTTCGGCTCCCTTTTGGATCCATTTTGTGTGGTGAGGGGATGAAGCGAGTAAGAGGGGTTGAGAAAGAAGGGGAATGATGGACAATTGTTGGGAGAGAGGTTCGGTGCGAGGATTTGAGGAAATGAGATGGGATGCGAGGAAAGGATTGTTGTCAAGAGAGGAGTTGATAGAAAAGTGTGAGGAAAGTATGCTGCCCAAGAGAAAGGATGGTGCAGGGTAGCTTTAAAAAGGAAGGAAATGTGTCGACAAGGCCCGGTTTTGGAAAGGAGAGCCTTTGGATTGAAGATGGCGTGAATAGGGAAGAAGGGCAATGCGAGTGTGTCTTGATGCAGTGTTCAACTGCATAATAAGGTTTCAGTACTTAGACAGGAATACAGGTAACAATAGAAATAAGGTAAGCGTGAACATTTGTTAAGAGAGAAGTTTGGTGGAACGATTTCAGGAAATGATTCCAACCAAAGCGTTATTGGGTCATCAGGCTTGCAACTTCTGCGGTTTCGCGATATGTGTGGGGGCATGGGGGTTTCAAGCATCTCCCTCGTGAGGACGCCCCAGCAGTGTGGCCTGTGGCGGGTGGTTCCCGGGCATTGCGCTGGGGAAAAGGCGGCAGTACAAGCAGCAGAAGCAGAACCAGCTCTCATGGGGGCAGTACAAGCAGCAGAAGCAGAACCAGCTCCCATGGGGGCAGTACAAGCAGAAGAAGCAGGACCAGCCCCCACGGTGGACTTGGGGGCAGTACAAGCAGAAGAAGCAGAACCAGCTCCTACGGTGGATATGGGGACAGTACAAGCAGAAGAAGCAGAACCAGCTCCTACGGTGGATATGGGGACAGTACAAGCAGAAGAAGCAGAACCAGCTCCCACGGTGGACTTAGGGGCAGTACAAGCAGAAGAAGCAGAACCAGCTACCACGGTGGCAGTGTCGTGGTACCAGTACCCGGAGGCCGGGCCAAGTTTGATGTTGCTGCCTTTCTTGTTTTTCTCATGTCTATGTATGCAGGCATGTTGCTTTCAAGATTTGTTCAAATGAGCGTCCGGCAGGCGCTGTTCTGGTGCCAAAGGAAGTCTTGGAGAGTTACCCCACTGTACGACCGTCAACACAGCCTCGAACCACAGTGCCGCCCAGGGTCGTCGCAGTGCCTCTTCAAGGAGTTCCAGTTTCAGACGTTGCATTTGTATCCCTTTGATCCCACCACCTGCCAGGTGAGGTCTCTACATTTTATGGTGTCTCCCGTCCGGTCCCGTCCCGGTCCGTCCCGCGCCGTCCTCTACGCAGTGGTGCACGCTGGACTTCCCCTGGACTTATGTCAGGTAGAATGTCAGAACAGATGCCAGATTGAGGGCCAGAGAGGATGTCAGAATTTATGCAAGATAGAATGCCACATAGCATGTCAGACAGAGTGTCAGGATATATGCCAGATAGAATGCCAGATATGAGTTTATGAGCCCATGCCAGATAGATAACCAGAGCGAATGGCAACATTCTTGCCAGATAGAACGTCAAAATATATGCCAGATGGAATGCCGGACCGAATGTCAAAATATATGCCAGATAGAATGTCAAAGGATATGCGAGATAGAATTCTATGAAGAATGTCAAATAATTTATGCAAGATAGAATGCCATGATGAACGTCAACATATATGCGAGATAGAATGCCATGTAGAAGGTCAGATGTTAAATGTCTGTCTGAATTGTCGTCAAGGGTGGTGATTTTGCAGTCCCGGCCACTTTCATGAGAAAGTGCAGCTGTTCGTCGTGCACTTTACCGACTTTACCTTAGTTGACAGTAACCACTGTTTGGGGTCGCTTGCCGGATATATGTTTCTTACATCGTTTATGAAACCATGCAAAGCCATGCATCCTGACCACTTGGCCAACATCATCAACAGGCCTGCCGGGCCTGAAGGGGTGATGATCCATGGTTTGGAAGTTTGCCTCCCCCTCAACTTCTCAACCCTTTAGATATAATTACTGAAAAGAAAGAGGGGCATTTCCCTCCCAGTCTCAACAAGAGCACCGGACTCGAAACTTGAGATTCTGTTGTCAACGAGTTGGATGATCCGATGTGCCCCAGGAGGGTTTTTGAAAGTGGATGCGGGAGAACTCAAACCTTTGGTCGACCCCTTCTTTGGACCTATGCCTTCGAGGGATGAAGTCCCTTCAGACTCTGAAGGGTCTTCAGCTTCAGACAGCGAGTTGATCATTATGCTTGAAGGACTGCGCTGGTGGTGGTATTTAGAAACGGCCGTTTAGCGAAGGCTCAAGGATTGCTTTGCGGTCATGCCACGCTTTGTCTCAATGCCACTAAGACATCATCAAACCTTATCAAACCGCTGTCAAACCAAATGTTGCTCCCAACCATTCAGCATTGTATATTGGTTGAGATTGGAACAGGCAGTCATTCGCAAGCTTTGATCCTGGGGTTCCGTCTTTTACATCTCAGGATCAGGTTTTCTGGCAGTACCTGTGACGACTCCAGGGCCACCGAGAACTACGCCGTCAATACCCTTGGTGCCGGGAAAAGAAACCAGCTTGAGACCCAGCACCCCAACTGGCACAGATGATCAGGCCGGCCTCGACTTGCAAAGTTGCCCCCGTATGACACCTTGTTTCCCAATGCTGTTGCAAACTTGAGCATTCAACTGTGGCACCGTGGCATGCTTTTTTTTGGCATTTTCATCGAAAGAAGTTGGAAGATGTTGTAACATGTCGGGGTCCGTTGCGCCAGGTCGTAGTAAAGCCAACCCCGAAGCCGCCCGGCAAAGATCCTAGCAGCTCTGATGACATTGGCGGCGGCAACAGTGGCCACGGCGGCCACAGTGGCCACGGCGGCCACGGCGGCAGTGCCAGTGAAGGAGGACAGGTTGGGCAAGATGAGCAAGAGGCTGAAGATCCGTTTTGGCACAGGGATGAACCACTATGGAACGTCGAAAGTGGGACAGTGTCAGGTTGAGGGCCCTTGTCTCTCGAGCCCAAACTACCCACAGAATTACACCAAGTCAGACAGATGTGATGTGTCTCTACCGCACTTTTCCGTGGTCGGCGTTACAAATTTTTCCACCGAGCAGGGTTATGACCATTTGACCATCAACGGCGACAAGTATAGCGGCTCGGGATTGACAGGCACCTCACTGGTTTTGCGGTCCAATATCTCTTGGAGGTCAGATCATTCTGTCCAGAACAGTGGGTGGCGTATTTGTGTGGAAAAACCAGTTACTTGTACTGATGGCCTTGATTTGATTCCTGTGAGCATTCCTGATTGCCCCCCGGCTGCAGACCCTTTGCCAGATTGCCACACAGCAGAACCCGGCCAACTATGTCAAGGTGATGGGAAATGTGGCACAAGAGAAGATATCAACAACTGCTACGACCCATTTCACACCTACTCACCTACAAGAGATGTCTACCGAAAGAACATTGGCAGCACAAAGACGACAACGACGCAGTCCACATTGACTACTCTAACGCTGACTAAAACAAGTACCACCTCCACAACCACACCGCTTGTTTGCAGAACAACCAGTGGCGGTGTCACGACATGGACAGTGGCAGGGCCTTGTCAAGTCAACGGTTGCTGTTTGGAGAGTCCAAATTATCCAAGCTCCTACGGATCAAATGAATCTTGTGCCGCTTCTCTGCCTGTATTCTCAGTGATCACGATCGATGATTTTCACACTGAGAAAAAAAATGACCATTTGACCATCAACGGCTACCAGTATAGCGGCTCGGGATTGGGCCTGACAGGCACCTCACTGGTTTTGCGGTCCAAAATCTCTTGGCGGTCAAATTCATTTAACCAGAACAGTGGGTGGCGTATTTGCGTGGAAAAACCAGTTACTTGTACTGATGGCCTTGACTTGATTCCGGTGAGCATTCCTGATTGCCCCCCGGCTGCAGACCCTTTGCCAGATTGCCACGCGGCAGAACCCGGCCAACTATGTGAAGGTGATGGGACATGTGGCACAAGAGAAGATATCAACAATTGCTACGACCCATTTCACACCTACCCACCTACACGAGATGTCTACCGAAAGAGAATTGGCACAACTACAACGGTCACTCGCAGCACCAGGACGACAACGACACTGTCCACATTCACGAAAACAAGTACCACCTCCACAACCACACCGCTTGTTTTCAGAACAACCAGTGGCGGTGGCAGGAAGTGGACAGTCGCAGGGCCTTGTCAAGTCAACGGTTGCTGTTTGGAGAGTCCAAATTATCCAAGCTCCTACGGATCAAATGAATCTTGTGCCGCTTCTCTGCCTGCATTTTCAGTGATCACGATCGATGATTTTCACACTGAGAAATATTTTGACTATTTGAGCGTCAACGGCTACAGGTACAGTGGATTTGGTCTGAAGGGCACTTCAACTGCCTTGTGGTCGAATATCTCTTGGAGTTCGGATGGGTGGAACGCNTTTGAGCGTCAACGGCTACAGGTACAGTGGATTTGGTCTGAAGGGCACTTCAACTGCCTTGTGGTCGAATATCTCTTGGAGTTCGGATGGGTGGAACGCCGGAAACCAGACGCATGGTCAACTACGTTGGCGGATTTGTGTGGAAAAACCAGTTACTTGTACTGATGGCCTTGACTTGATTCCGGTGATCATTCCTGATTGCCCCCCCGCTGCAGACCCTTTGCCAGATTGCCACGCGGCAGAACCCGGCCAACTATGTGAAGGTGATGGGACCTGTGGCACAAGAGAAGATATCAACAATTGCTACGACCCATTTCACACCTACCCACCTACAAGAGATGTTTACCGTAAGAGTAATGGTACAACCAGGACATCGACTTCATCAACGACTTGGACATTGACAAGTACGTCGTCAACAACAGCTACAAAAACAAGCAGTACTACTTCGGCAACAACTTCAACAACGTCAACATCAACAATGCCTTGGAANTTGGACATTGACAAGTACGTCGTCAACAACAGCTACAAAAACAAGCAGTACTACTTCGGCAACAACTTCAACAACGTCAACATCAACAATGCCTTGGAAGACCGACGGGCTGATGGGTTACACTGGGCTATGTGCTGTGAAGGACAATTGCGTTCAGTATGATGAGAGCAACCCTACTGTCGACCAACACTGCGCAATGTCTTTTCCAAACGCTTCTTTAGTGACAGCAACTTGTCTGCGGATCTGGGTATGAAACTGTATTTCTCTAAGTTCGGGAAACTTCAAGACTCGCATGAAATCCACGAAATCTAGCTTCAGCTAGCTGTAGTCCCTGTTGCTTTGGGAAGTTCTTGGCGGTGGCTGAAGCACACTTATCTCCGATAGTATCCGGCTTAACTCCCTCCCCCGCCCCCGGCTAGTGTCCCGGCATGTCTTGGAACAAATGTGGAAATTGCGCGATACCCTTGTCAAATTGCAATTTCATGTTTTTCAGTCTTTGGCGCTAGCTTTCGTTCCTTCCCCCTGGCCTCAAGTACACTTCTCTAAGTTGGGGAAACTTCGAGACTCTACAGCAAATATAGCCATCCTGGCAAGGTATACCTGCCTGAGTGTAGAGCGATCCAAGGGCGTTGGCCCTTGAACTGAAAGTTGGCTTCTCAGGTAACCAAAGGAGACAGTTGGCATTATGACAGCCTGCTGATTGATGGCACGGAGAGAAACTTGGCCAAAGCGGTACGCAANGGCATTATGACAGCCTGCTGATTGATGGCACGGAGAGAAACTTGGCCAAAGCGGTACGCAAACTTTGGAAGTGATTGGGAAAGGTCACATGTTTTTTGGTACACTTTATGTAAACCGCCGTCTACATTTATTGTGTCCACAGTCGCTCACACACTCACCCGTGGATTTTCTTTATATTGTTTAGGAGAGAAACTTCCGTGTTACCAAGATTTACAAATAGTCAGAGCAAGAGAGAGCTAGAGTAGGGAGAGCAAGAGTAAGAGATATTAAGAGCAAAAGAGAGCTAGAGTGAAAACTAGTCAGAGGAAGAGAGAGAGCTTGAGTAAGACCTAGTCAGAGCCAGAGAGAGATTCAGTTTTTCAGGATGTCTCGCACGAAATGCTTGTTTTCAACATCAACTTCAGTTTTTGAAGGAAGATTGAGTAGAGACTGCCATGAAAATATGATTTTGAAAAATGAATCCCCGTAGTAAAAAAAAGGTGTTTAATAATATTGAACATGGTCCAGCTCAGAGGCTTGAAATTCAATATAAACCTCTGCAGACTCGCCTTGAGCACTCGCAAGTCAGGAGCCGGAGACATGGACGCCAAGACTATCCTTGTCCATCGAGATATTGTGTACAGGGAGGGCAGAAGACGATATGACTATGACCGAAGACGATATGAATATGACCGAAGACGGTATGGTTATGGTGGTGACTCATATCACCGAAGACGTAGATCTCAGGGTCAGAAGCAAAGGTGGAAGGTGTGTCTCGTTGACATCGGTTGCGCAGATGGTTTGCGACTAACACCTTCAGTTACATGTCCATTGAGGCAAGAGCTGGCTACACTCCCAAGCTGTCAAGGCTCTGGAGCAGGAGAATTGTGCATAGCCAATAAGGGTGAGTGTTTTGTACCAGAAGATTTGGAGAATTGCGAAGGCTGGTATGGAGCCCGATTCAGTGTCTATCAGAAAGAAACTGGTACAACTCGCACAAGCACAACCTATACCCGCACAAGCACAGTTTTTGTTGCAGAAGAGCCGGATGCTGAGGCATTTCATTTAGAAGGGACTACAATTGCAGCGATAGTGGTAGCAGCCCTCGTACTTGGAGGGATCGCAGTGACAGTTGTTGTCCGTCATCTTCNTTGCAGCGATAGTGGTAGCAGCCCTCGTACTTGGAGGGATCGCAGTGACAGTTGTTGTCCGTCATCTTCGGGAATTCCAGAAGGAAACTACACCCGATGGTGGCAGCCCAGCAATTTAACAAAATTATGCGAGCTCAACGTGGTGGATAGGCGAGAGCCTAGAGCGTCCAATAGGGTGGGTGGGATTTTTTTGCCATGAAATTGTATGTTGAAGGGTAGAGCAGCAACCAGCTAGATCAAGAGGAATGTTAAAAGGACAGACCCAGAAGCATGAGAGCTGTTTGCTGCACTGTTCACTGAAGTCTTTGTCCAGTCTCTTGTCCTGGCTGCCAGAGATTGCCACAGGACTTTATCAACCTGATCGTCACCGCTGCGGGATTCGACAATGTTCATGCCACGGACCAGGGTCGAAGGTGCTGCTTTTTGAATTCACGGACAAAAGTTTCGTGGAATCTTGTGGCTTGGATTTCTTCAGCTGGGCCCGTCTAGCCCCGGCACGATTGTAAAGCGTTGCAATTAAAGTGTAAACTTTGCTTTAGGCTTTTAACTTTCTGGCATTGATACTTTCACAAGCAATAGTGTCAGTGGAATCCCCAGCTTGCATCTCCTTTAGCTGACCAGGACATTTTTTCTTGCGAGGACGTGCGGCATNTGGCATTGATACTTTCACAAGCAATAGTGTCAGTGGAATCCCCAGCTTGCATCTCCTTTAGCTGACCAGGACATTTTTTCTTGCGAGGACGTGCGGCATTGACACTTTTACAACCAATAGTGTCAGTGGAATCCCCAGCTTGCATCTCCTTTAGCTGTCCAAAGGGACATTCTTTTCTTGCGAGGNGGACGTGCGGCATTGACACTTTTACAACCAATAGTGTCAGTGGAATCCCCAGCTTGCATCTCCTTTAGCTGTCCAAAGGGACATTCTTTTCTTGCGAGGGCAGGCGAAACTAATGTCGGAGAGAGTCTTCAACATGTGGAGTTCTGAGACTTGTTCTGTTCGAACCACGAATATTCAATTCTTATGCCTTGAGCAGGACACCAGGAGGCTCCGAGGTGCAAGTTACATTGACCTCGTTGGGCATCTCCCATCAATATCAACGCAATGCACAGTGCTTTGTGGCAGCGATGTCAAACTAAAAGCTGGAACTGAATGCCTTACGAGTTCTTGATATGCATTGTTTGTTGAGTTCACATGCGATTTAGGTGAAAAGGGCCGGTTGTTGGGAGAACAATGCAACACAAGATAATTTTGTTGTTTAAGGTATAAATGTGCTAGAATTGACAAATGCCAAATGAGTGAATGTTCGACCTCTATTTACCTGCCGCACCATTGGAGTCAAACTTCAAACTAACGGTGCATTGCAAACACAAAACACAAGAAATCAACACGTGCAACATGCACATGTGATTTCAAACGGACCCCACCGGTAATTTGTTTTGTCGCATTTGGCATGGAAACAACATTGGCAAACAACGTGCAATTTGATCAAAACCATTTTGAGACAATGCAATTTCCACGAAACGTTCTTTTCTTTTTTTTGCAGTGTTGCAATGGCATTTTTGAGGAATGTGATCGAACCTCAGCGCAATCTGACAATGATGTGTTGTATTTCGTCCAAACATTCAAAAACGGGTGGCACCTTAAGCTGTGACAATCACACCGAGGCCGAGACGCATAGGAAAACCATCCATCATGGTGAGGAACTAAGGGAACTAAGTTCAGCTGAAAGAACTGGATGTACTTTGCTCGGAGATTGAACAATTGCCGTTGATCTCCCCAGGATCTTAGGTGCTGGAGACTCAGAATAGTTCACCAGGTTGCGAAGATATGGTTGAAGAATGGAATCGAATCAACATTGGATGACATGATTTGAAGATTTTGATTTTGCACATCCGGGTTTTTTGCCAATGATTTTCTGTCATTGGCAAAAATCCATGAACGCATTTTGCACAAATTGCACTTATGTCACTAGATAGCTTGCAGTGGCAGCAAGAAGGTTTCGTTCCTGTCATTTACCCTCCGGTAAACTAACATAGCTATTGAAACTGGCCATTGATAGTGGATTTTCCCATTAATAGCATGGTGATTTTCCATAGTAAACTGTTAGTTTACCAGAGGGTATTCCGAGGTGGTAACTGCCACTTCAAAATCTCTGCCAAGGAGGGCATGCAACTCTTCCTCAGGCACCGGGACTCTGAACATGGCGACTCTGACAGTGATGAAACTTGTTTCCTGACTCGTATGCGCCCTTTTTTTTAAAGCCTACAGACACAAACAGCACACCATCTAATTTTACCTTTCAAATTTTTCTTTCCTGAAGTGGTTTTCTTCCGTTTGCGTTGTTTTTCCGGGTTTTATCCGTCCAAGGGTTTCATCAGGGACTGACACAGACTTTAAACATTTGCCAAGTAGATGGCTTGGACACCGCATCCCAGAAAAATGCACCAATTTGATTCATCATTTGGATTCCCAGCCCTCCATTATCGTGTTCAGGCGGCACATGCCTGACGCCGGTGAATTTGCCAGGACGGGATGGATTGACATCAAGAAATGAACCATTGGTTTGGTCCAAAATCGAAATTGACAATACCCTCCGGTAATCAAACGTAGCAATTGGAAATCCCCTGTAAATGGAGGTTTTAATGGGAAAATCCCATAGAAATTGAGGATTTTCCATTGCCATGTTTGATTACCGGATGGTAAGTCTAGGTTTGGGATGCGCAATTTTGGTGGTCTGACATGGTGGTGTTCCAGCGCGTGGATTGGTGTTGATCATGCTGCTAGGACAAGTTTGAACACCGTTCCATGGGGCAACAGAAAGCAAGTTGGAATCTATGATCCTGGCCGCGTGCTCAATTGTTTTCCATCCCTGTTTTATGATGGTGATGATTCCCGAGCTAATTCTTGTTACTCTTGTTTTGCGGGCGGCTTGAAACCACAACAAAGTATTTCATCACAACTACCGTTTCCTTCATGTTTGCCAATAGCCATGACCAGGCAGATTTGCGCCTCCAGCGCGACAGGCGACCGCTGGATGGTGTTGAATTCGGCACTTCGAAACTTGAGATTCCACAGGTGCGGGACGTGTTGGTCGGTGGCAAAATTGGCTGTACGGTTCCTAGAACTGGGAACACCTGGCAGAGTCTGCAACTGCAATGGGGATGAAAACTGATACGAAGGGATCGCTGTGGCACTCAACAAGAGCTCCATGAATCGCGATGTTTGCTTCTTTCCCTACTATCGTCGCTACTGCGACTGCTGCTATTCCCTTTTTGCAGCATTGTGTTTCAGAGCTGCCACTCCCTGGCACTTCGTGGGAGCTTTGTGCAAATTTCACCAGTGCTGAATAGTCAGAAGCTCCCATGACGCGTACGGTGGCATTCTGAGGTCCTCGATGTGGTGCGGTGGAATGGAGAGTCATGAGCTCAGGATGTATCTGGTTGTTTCAGCAAATCACAACAGTAGCAACAGCTACGAAGGAGGGCTTCTGGGTGCTGAGGTTATTGGCAAATCTGTCCATGCAGATACTTTCTTACTTTTCATTTGATTCATGGCATTTCCAACCCGAAGAGATAGACAAGGGAAACACCTTTGCAAGAGGCAGAGCATTTCTGTACCGCTGGAGACTCCTCCTATTTTGTAGGGCCATTTGTGGTTTGGTGCCAGACTTTGATACTGAGGCTTTACAATGAGCTGTGCTCAGCTGGCTATCTAGTTGTCAATACAGACCCGGAACTCCAGAGTTCGTCAAAGGCGACATGGAAAACATTGAGCTCCCGAACTGTTTCGCAAACTCAAGGACAAGACTTGGAGGACACGAGATTGTCGTTTGAGAATGGTAACTTCCGAAACCAGAATTTAACTCTGGAGGAACTGCATCCGAATTGTATCGCCCGGCTTCTTGTGAACACCTGGGCTCAAGCCTGTTCAGTTCCTGTCCCCTTTTCCTGGGCTGTCATGGCTGTTGGAAAGAACAAACGCCTCACCAAGGGCGGGAAGAAAGGTGGAAAGAAGAAGGCGGGTGATCCATTCCTGCGGAAGGAGTGGTATGACATCAAGGCTCCAAGTATGTTGCTTGCCTGCAGCTGGTGACTACCCTCTGGGAATCCATGGCTGGAAAATCACCCAGTCAGAGATGATCCCAGCTATAAACCTTCATTTACAATGGGTTTTGCCATGTTTTCCCACGATTTTACCAGTGAATGGCCATTTCTCCACAACTTCCCAGCCATGTTTGATGACACCGCGTTTCGTGGCTCGAGGTTCACTGTGCGCAACTGCGGTAAGACCCTGGTTTCAAGGACCCAGGGTACAAAGATTGCCACAGAAGAGCTCAAGGGCCGAGTGTTAGAGGCTGGAGGAATTCACCTCGCTAGATATGTGTTTGAAAATAGGGTACCCTCCAGGAAACCAACATAGCTATGGAAAATCACCATGCTATTAATGGGAATATCCACTATAAATGGCCATTTTCAGTAGCTATGTTAGTTTACCAGAGGGTACCCTGAAATTTTGAGAGCTGATCATCATTTTCCCAGCTATTCATATGGGAATGAACGATGCAAGAACGGGTGTTAAATCCACCATTTCCGGTTCTGCCAGGTGAACTTGGCCGATCTGAACAGCGATGAAGATCAGGCCTCCAAGAAGATCCGGCTCTGCATCGAGGCGCGGTTTGCATCAATGAATTGGAATCTAAGGCACCAAAAATCATCATAGACGCTCAAACACATATAGGACCATATACAGATGATGTGCAAGTTGTTTTTCGAACTATCCATCTATCCATCTATCCATCCGTGTGTTTGACCAAGTATTGGGTTGAGCTTCCAGAGAGATTTTTCAGTCCCTCCAGGAGGTGCAAGGCAGAAGTTGTTTGACGGACTTCCATGGTATGCAGCTGACGCGTGATAAGATCTGCTCACTCATCAAGACGCCTGGCTGCAAAAGGCCTTGCCATTGTGGGCAGCTTCTTGTGCCATGAATGAATCGTCTGTGCATGCTGCATGATTTTTAACAAAAAAATACTTCATACTGTAATACTGTATTAATCTATATTTCCCATAGTTTCATTATATAGTTCATGGGACTTAGTGCAGAACTCTAGACAGGATCTGTTGCAGAAAAAGCAAACAGATGAGTGGCCAGAAACCTGCAGCGGCTGCTTCTTTGAGGAAGTGGCAGACATTGATCGAAGCGCAAGTGGATGTCAAGACGACAGACGGCTATGTTGTCCGGATGTCACTGTGCCAAACAAGCCAACTGGAATGATGGGGGTTTTGTGGGGTAAACCTTCAAATAGCCACTTTTATGGGATTCAAAGATTTAACCAGCAATTACAGGGGCCTTGATGGGGGTAATCTGAAATACTGTCTTAGGACACACACACACACAACCAGACCGGAAGAGCATAGCCAGCAGCAGCACTGCAGAGCATTTGTTTGTCTCTCGTGATGTTTTGTCTTTTCTTGGCTACCTCCAATCTTGCATATCCAATAAACCACTGCAATTCTGCCACTTCGCGGGTTAAACTTTCCTGACATCAAATTCTTGGGTTGAACTTGCCACTTGTGATTTCTCCCTGGATTTACCATCAGAATTTCCACCGTTTTTTGTTTGGTTTTTTTCCACATGTCCGCCATCCCGCAATACGCACCCATCCGCCGTGAGGTTTTGCATGGCCTTCACGGCCCGGCAGCGCGAGCAGGTGAAGGCCAACTGCTACGCGCAGACCGCGCAGATTCGAAAGATCCGGCGGAAGATGACAGAGATCATGGCGCAGGACGTGGGGTTTAATGGGGTGTTTGAGTGGGGACAATGAATGGATATAGCCTGATATAGCGTTTTAGGCTATGGTAATTTCATTGCGATAAGTTGGGATGTTGAGCCCAAGAGAGGAGGAGACCCAGTTTTTCAAGTCATTTGTGTCAAATGAAAGGAACTAAGTGAGAGAACAGCTTGCGAAGTACTCAAGGATAGATTAGCCAAGGCTATTTTTGCAGCTATCCCCCATGCTGACTTCACGCCCATTTAGTGTGGCTCATATCACCTCCATGAACTTGACACCAGGAGGCCAGCAAGTGCCAGCTCCGCGAGCTTGTGGCTTGGCAGAAGCGCGCAGAGCGGTTTTTGTTGGCCCGTGGCAGGTGAATCATGAACAATATACTGGCT
The DNA here is from genome assembly GCA_003297045.1 of Symbiodinium sp. clade C Y103. Taxonomy (NCBI): domain Eukaryota; class Dinophyceae; order Suessiales; family Symbiodiniaceae; genus Cladocopium; species Cladocopium sp. clade C. The sequence goes on along the minus strand of BGPT01001680.1, from coordinate 31,536 downwards.
GATTGGTTGTCATAAGAAAGATCATGTTATAAAGATACCAAAATGTTGATACCATTGTTATAAGGGCTTTATGCTGCAGTTATGCCCCTTAACTTTGTGGGGATCATGAACTCATCATGAAAATCATCACGGGATAGCTATTCACCGTCGCGTATATAACGGGATGGGTAAGGTCGAGATGGCCCCGCAGTAGGTGAAGAAGCTGATCCCCGAAGTGATCGGCAAGGAGATCGAGAAGCAGTGCAAGGGGATCTTCCCACTGAAGGACTGCATGATTCGCAAGGTGAAGATCATGAAAAAACCCAAATTTGACATCACCAAGCCGCTGGGCTGATAGTAAGATGTGGGTCTGAAAATGACCACCAAATGGCAATTCGGCGGAAGGGAACATGATAAACCATCAGGTTTTGGGGTAACCCGTTTTCAGACAAACCCATGTGGCAAGATGGATCACAGGATCACGGATAAAGCCTTGAGTTCTCTCCAAATTGTTGGTGATATTCATTTGCTCCAAGAAATGTAAATCACGAATATATGTAGAGAAACGTGTATACACAACAGGTAAGCATCAACAGACACATATACGGCATATACGTATATATCCACAAAAAACACATCAATCTGTACGAGTTCACATCCATTCGCCAAGCCTTTCTTTACGAGTGAGACACATCCCCCGGCAGTGCCGACGTGACCGGGTTGACCTGAGGCTCATGGAGTTGCATGGCGAGGGAGGAGATGATGTAGGCGTTGAGATGATGCGTCCCGAGGCCGTGCCCGAGCGTATCGCAGCCCCCAGCCCGGTCAGTCGTGGGATAGCAATGGAGCCACAAGTTCGGTATGCTTGTGTTACCAGTAAAGAATTCATTTCTGGGGAATTTGAATGAATTTGAGAATGTTGAACCATACCATTCTTGTTTTGCGCCTCATGGAAGGATTTAGTTGATGACATGTTTTTGGAATGTTTCGACGGCTTGCTACTTGCTGAGTTGCAAGGGTTTGCGTTTGTGCTCAAAGTCTAGCAGTCTAGCAACATTTGTGTATTTTTCGGAATTCTGTTGTGTTCTCTTTTGGTTGTGGCCTCAATTCGATCTTCAAGCGACCCATGACCGAAGACCAGTGAGACGACCAACAGATTTTTTTTGTTTCGTTCAGGCGGATGATGCCATGAATACCTTGACAGCGGATGTGGCCGCAGCTGCTGATGATGACTGAGTGCGGTGGAAAGCGCAGAGCCGCGCCAAGTGCATCGCGCAGAGCGTGACGTGTTTCATCTCTGATAGATTTGGGCCATTTTGGGCCCTGTGCCCTGTCGCTTCGAACCACAGAGTGCCGCGAAACTTTTTGTCACAAGAAAATACAGGAAAGACCAGAGGCTTGAAAGTTGCAATGCAGAGGATGATGAAAGTCAAACACCTTCCACCTAAATTCAGGACGAGGCCATTCAACGATATTGTGACAACGTATGCTGTATGCCCCCCTAAGCTGAGCTCCTGGAGTTAGAAAGACTTCGGTCAAGAAGCAAAGGAGCAGCTCTAGGAATGCATTGTGCTTAATCGCAGAACGGAGGCACTGTGGTTACTCGAAAATGTAGTGCTTTCAACTTTCCTGCACATTGATTGCAAATGCAGACTATGGTGAACGCACAAGATCTGAAAAGTGGCTGCTTCGGAGAACGAATTCTGAAATTCTTTGAGTTGTAAGTCGCGAGGATGCTGGAAGCCTTGGGGTCCGTGTGACGATTTTTCTGCAACTGAACTCTGATCCTCTCTGGAAGTCTGAGTATCAGGCGTTCCCCACATAGGCACCAATTATATAGTATATATGTGTCCACTTTTGGCAAAACCTATTATGCAATATTACGCAATAATATTAATATTGTTTGGGGGATGACTATCCATTTACCATCATTTACCAGCAATTTTGATGTCCGCCAGGGATGCCATGGCTTTGACCTCTACCCACACCCACAACCAACGGATCGTCGATCGGTGATGTCTGCCATGGCACCTGCGCGCCGCGCTTTGGTCGCCTGTGCTGTGACTCGTTGTTGAAGGTGGATTTTAAATGCTCGTAGAAGCAGGACCGACTCCGAAAAAGGTGGCTATGTAGTACATAACCCCAAAAAGATAGAAACGATTATATAAACTTCCCACAATTTTAGGATCGGATTTGACTCTTCGGTGCTTCTTGGTGTTACGAAACATCTCGTGCCAATTTGGGATTGAACCAAAGCGTCTGGTGGATCGGCCCGGCGGCCCAGCTCTCCATAGGGGTAATGTGGTAAACCCAAGATCAGACCATGACTAGTTTACCGCAGGAGATCATGTTTTCTGGTGACTTTGGTTACCTTAGTCCATGCTGTGTACAGCTGACCCATGAGGCTCTGACTGCTGCCAAACATGCGTTCTCCTCACCTCCGCAGGCTGGAAACTCGCTGGACGCTTTGGGATCGAGATGCCAACGTATGGCCAGTTGAATGGGGAAATTGATCATCAAAACATGGAAATTTGGGGTCCCCAATTTTTCAGACGGGGTCCATTTTCGACTTTCTCTGATGCCGGCAATTGCTTCGCAATTTCCGGAAAGAGGTCGCCAATGTTGGAACCTGGGGCGATGGCAGACATGGAACCTGGGGGGTCACTGGATTTGACATCGACTTCCTGCAGTTCTGGTTCAAAGACGTGCTCACCTGGTTTCTCATAACAGCCATAGAATCCAACCATGCTGCTGCTCTTCAGCTTCATTGCTTCCCTTTGCCCATGCTGGGCACAGCAGCCGGGGACAAAGGTGGAAGGGAATCCCAGAATTGCCGTGAAGGAGTGCACCAGTAGCGGCTGCACCTTTAAGGATCACAAGCTTGTGCTGGATGCCAACTGGCGTTGGATCCACAATGAGAAGTTTCAGACCCCTGGATTTGCGGAGTCGATGATTTTTGATGCGAACCCATGGGTAACTCCACCACGACTGGGGAATCTACTGTACTGGAACATTTTTTCATTTTTTTGGGTCCCCAAGTGAGCAAATCCAAGGAACTGCTACACAGGAAATCTATGGGACACTTCCATTTGTCCGGATCCAGACTCTTGTGCAGAGAACTGCATGGTGGAAGGGGTGGATGCTGGGCAGTACGAGACCACCTATGGTGTGACAGCAGTTCCAGGCACAGGGTTGGTGATGGCAAACTGAGGGCGAGGGAGGATTCGCTGGATGTAGGTGAACATGCTTGCAGTAGTCATACTTTTTTCCCCACCTGCCAGGTGAGGGTTACTAGATTTTATCACAGGTGTACGCGGGGCGGGGCGGGGCGGGGCGGGGTGGACAACCTCCCGCCGCCTTCNTTTTTCCCCACCTGCCAGGTGAGGGTTACTAGATTTTATCACAGGTGTACGCGGGGCGGGGCGGGGCGGGGCGGGGTGGACAACCTCCCGCCGCCTTCCACGTTCACCATCTGCCTCCTCTTCGCCAGCTCCAGATCGCAGCAGGCACTGCCGGACGTCAATTGCGACTGCCAGATCGCAGTGGGCACTGCCGGACCTCAACCGCGAGCTCCAAATCTCAGTGGGCACTGCCGGACCTCAACCGCGAGCTCCAGATCCCAGTGGGCACTGCCGGACCTCAACGGCGAGCTCCCGATCCCAGTGGGCAACGCCGGACCTCAACCTCGAGCTCCAGATCCCAGTGGGCACTGCCGGACCTCAACCGCCAGATAGAATGCCAGATAGAATGTCAGATAGAATGCCAGAAAGAATGTCAGATAGAATGCCAGAAAGAATGCCAGAAAGGATGCCAGAAAGAATGCCAGATAGAATGCCAGAAAGAATGTCAGATAGAATGCCAGATAGAATGCCAGAAAGAATGTCAGATAGAATGCCAGATAGAATGCCAGATAGAATGTCAGATAGAATGCCAGAAAGAATGCCAGAAAGGATGCCAGAAAGAATGCCAGATAGAATGCCAGAAAGAATGTCAGATAGAATGCCAGAAAGAATGCCAGAAAGGATGCCAGAAAGAATGCCAGATAGAATGCCAGAAAGAATGTCAGATAGAATGCCAGATAGAATGCCACATAGAATGTCAGAAAGGATGCCAGAAAGAATGCCAGAAAGTATGCCAGATAGAATGCCAGATAGAATGCCAGAAAGGATGCCAGAAAGAATGCCAGATAGAATGCCAGAAAGAATGTCAGATAGAATGCCAGAAAGAATGCCAGATAGAATGAATGTCAGATAGAATGTCTGAACATATGTTAAATAGAATGGCAGAGCATATGTCAAAGAAAATGTCAGTTAGAATGCCAAGAGGGAAGAGGAGGAGAGGACACTCTTCCCTGCCAGAGAGTTTTGCCAGAAAGAATGTCAAAACCTGTATCACACTATATGCCAAATAAAGTCTCATGGTGGGGATCACTCGAAGAAAGTAATTAGATCTTGGTTGGCCTGTACTGGAAGGGCTTAGCGTGCATAGGATTTAGATGTGCTTAAATCCGGGCCAAATCTCCTGCCTACACTCTGTCAGATCCTGGAAATTAAACCTTTTGCCGTGTTTTTCAATAATCCCAGATGTCCGGTACCCCTGAAGTATCCGACGGTGTAGCAAGTAGGTTCAAACTTCATGACCCCTTCAGCCTGAATTTGCAAGGTGGAGTCAAGCTGAGCTTTGTCACTGGGTCCAATGTGGGATCGCGTCTCTTCCTGTTGGAGGATGATGACAACTACAAACTCTTCAATCTGAAGAACCGTGAGTTTGCTTTGGAGGTTGACTCCTCCACGGTGGAATGTGGTATGAATGGTGCCATGTATTTTGTGGAGATGGCAGAGAATGGAGGCAAAGGGCTGGCAGGAAACAATGCTGGTGCCAAGTTTGGTACAGGCTACTGTGATGCGCAATGCCCCCATGAAGCTTGGAAAATGGGTGACCACAAAATGGTCCAAAAATTGTCACTTTTGATTTGATATATATATATATACACACACACATAGATAGACCCTGGTGGTAAGGGGCCGGAATTGTTGGACCCCCCCTATTGATATGCGTAGTGGTCAAAAACCTTCCAGCCCAGGACATCAAGTTCATCAATGGCCGGGCGAACACCAAGGACTGGAAACCACATCCCAAAGACTTCAGCAACAGTATGGGCTTGGGACACTACGGTGCCTGTTGTGCTGAGATGGATATCTGGGAGGCCAACAACATGGCTACAGCGTACACCCCGCATCCATGTGACATCGACAGCCCCGGGCAGTACATGTGTGAAGGTACGGAATGTGGTGACAACGACAAGGATGAGCGTTATGATGGCCTCTGTGACAAAGATGGCTGTGATATCAATCCTTTCAGAAATGGGAACCAAAGCTTCTATGGCAAAGGGTCCACATTTTCGGTCGATTCTTCAAGGCCAATGACTGTGGTGACTCAGTTCCTTACCAACAATGGTCGAGATGATGGAGATTTGTCGGAGATTCGTCGCTTCTATGTGCAGGATGGAAAGGCAATTGAAAGCCCACCAATTATGATCCTGCCAGACCAACCGGACTCCATTACTGACAAGATGTGTGAGGACATTCAGGACTGTGGGATGCCAAGTGTGAGGAATCTGCCAGCCTGACTTTTGACTTTCAATTGCTAAAAGAACAGGGATTGTAATGCGTGCAGGGGGTGCTGGGTAATACGCTATCAGTGTGAAAGAATGTTCATTTGCTCTAGGCCAAGAGTGTCTTGTACCCAACAGTTCAGGACCTGTTTGGAAATCCCAATGACTTCAAGATCAAGGGAGGGAACAAAGCTATGGGAGAGTCGCTCAAGCGTGGCCATGTTGCTGCCTTTTCGCTTTGGGATGACATTGATGTGCACATGATGTGGCTGGATTCGTGCTATCCCACTGACAAGGCCTGCAGTGAGCCGGGTGTGCATCGTGGCACGTGCCCAGGGGGTGAAGAGAGTGCACCTCGAAATGTCAGGAGCAAACACCCCAACTCCTACGTGACTTTTGCCAACGTGGCCTTTGGTGAGATTGGCAGCACCCAGTTGGTGTACCCCACGCGTCCCAGCACGACAGGAAGCTCTGGGTCTACATCCTTGGGCACTTCGGGAACTACCACGACGACTACCACGGCGACTACCACGACGACAACGACTACCACGACGACTACTACGACCACAGTAACCACAGCCACCACAGCCACCACAGTCACGACGGTCACTACGGTCACCACGACGACGACAACTTCGAGTACCACAGCTGCTACAAGTACCACATCCGCAGGTGGCGAATGCGCAGCCAAGTGGAAGAAGTGTGGTGGAGAGAATTATGATGGCCCAACATGTTGTGAGGCTGGATGGGTCTGCAAATACAAGAACAAGTGGTATTCGCAGTGTGTACGAGGTGATTCATCAACAGACACCAGTACATCTACTACATCCACTACCACCAGCCCTGGTGGCGACTGTGCGGGTGCTTGGAAACAATGCGGTGGCAAAAATCATGATGGTCCAACCTGCTGCGAAGCAGGCTATGTCTGTAAAGTCCAGAACGACTGGTATTCTCAGTGCAAACCGAGCAGAAGCTCAGCACGACAGAAGTTTTTGGGTCTCATTCAGTCTGCCTCGAAACTGGCTCGTGCTGAGGAATTATGAGGTCTCCCTGAACCTGAATTCATCTTGCAAATCTTGCTATGATCATGTGAGTTGTATAGTATAGCTCGCTGGTGAGCATTGAGCATCAAGAAGCTCTCAGCGCTTTGCGTTTGAAGTGCAGGTTCGTTATAAGTTAAGAGAACTTGAGGTACCTGCGATCAGTGTACAGTACAGCAATCAGTACCCTGCGTATTTGCTGCGCGCAAAGGCCCCCAGTTACGCAGAGTGGCATGACTCTTGCAAGAAGAAGCCAAATAGAAAGGAGGAAAAAGGCCTTGATCCTGCAACAGATTTGGGGATGTCCCATTATATATATATATATATATGGGTGTGTCTGAAAATAGGGTAGCCATAAAACCATTGGTTAATGATCATTATCTCCATTAAATGGCTATAATTGGGGGTATGCCCTATTTTCAGACACACCCATATGTTTTTGGAGGAATGACGATCCGATGATCCATTCGTCAGCCATTTTGGCATCCACCACTGAACCGCCAGGGCTTGGCCGCTCGGGCCGTGCGCATGGAATCTGCCCCGCAGCAAAATGCTCACAATGCCTATCAAGCGAAGGCGATGGCCGTTGATGGAACCGAAAATTCATGGACCTGCAAAGGATACATGGAAAAGACAGCAATGGATGCAACAAGGAAGCAGGGCTCCAATATATTTGCCGATGGAAATGCAAGTAGACTGGGAGTGGATGATATACTGGCAGTAATCGGACAAGCTCAGATCTGCAATGTTATTTGGTTTATATCCCCCATGAACTACAGATATGTCTACCATACACCCTCATAAAATTCGAATCATTTGCACCATAAATCATCCAGAGAATATCCCCAATTTCTATTGGTTGTATACCGATCTTAATGGTTTTTGCTACCTATCAACTGGGCGACCCCACCAGTCAGGTCTTTGATGAAAAGTCAGACTTCTTTGCCTCTGCAACAGCCACACCACCACAAGTGGTTCCCCGCTTGCAGCGCATTGCTGCAAGCTGCCGCCTAGCGCCAAAGCACATTGGATGCAAAGAGATAAAATGAATCCAACAATCGAAATCTATGGCTTTGTGGGGATCTAAACAATTATAATTGGGGATGTAATGGGATTTTATAATGGGATATATGTTCCCAACTTTGATATGAGATATGGCATTGGTACCTGAAGATGGGGGATTGACCAACCAGTTATGGCTATTTTATTGGAAAAGTGATGACTAAATCTTGATCAGTGGATGTTTGTTTTTATTGTCACGTTACATTCAAACCCAAGCAGAAATCTATGCTCCAGAATTTTCCTTAATATATGTCAGATGAGTCAGATGAGTAATGAAAACAGACTTCTATGGGACGGAACTGCTCCGGTATCAAGGACAACTCTGCTGGATGTTGGTACCGGCACAGGCTGGGGCCGGGTGGTTTGCCTTCCAAATTCTCAAGATCTTGCTTTACATGTTCTTTGCAGATACCCTCTGGTAAACTAACATAGCTATTGAAAATGGTAATTTATAGTGGATTTTCCCATTAAAAATGGTGATTTTCAATAGCTATGTTAGTTTACCAGAGGGTAATCCTGGTAGAATTTCCGGACATCTCCCCATTTCCATCGTTGTTCTCCTGGGACTCTGGCCGTCACCGCATAGAATTTATCCACTCCAGGAGGGTCACAGACACATGTGGGCGGTTTCAAAAACCGTCATACTCTTTTGAAGGGGGATATTGTAATCCATGGACGAAGGAATCCCGAATACCCATGAAAACCAACCACTATTCAAAAAAGTAACTTGGGGATTTATGAAAAAAATCGATATGGATCTCCAGATTTTGTAGATGAGAAATAAGGGTTCTAACTTTCATGCATTCGATGGAACATTATGAAACGTATAAACATGGACATTGGATATGATCAAGATTTCATGCATCCCCAAATCATGATGATGTTAAAACGTTAAACCTCTTGGAACTAAATTCCCATTGTGAAACTTGGGGAATTTTCAGGTGCAGATGGAACCCTGTCATCCTCCAGGTGCACTGCTGCCGTTCTTCCAAGAGTCGGGAGGTGACCTTTCAAAAGTCACAGGTGTAGACCTCTCCGCTGGGATGTTGAGCTTCGCGCGCCAGCGATCTTTGGCCGAGTTGGGGCTGGGGAGACTGGTGGAATGAATGCTGAACTCTGTAGCTGGCCCTGAGTTTTGTTGGAGTTCGCAGTTTCGTTCATGTGGTGATGGCTTGAAGTTCTTAACCCCCAAGAATGGAGGGTTTCAGATCCTAAAAACCACCATCAAGACGAGAAAAGAGCAGTGCAAATGTCAAGGGCTGCCTGGCTTCCACGTTAAGTGGAAAGCTACCCAAATCCTGAGCCAAAATCAAAATAAGCACGTCTAAGGCATGCAACTGTACTGAACCCCAAAGTCCAAAAGGCTTTCAGTTCTCTACCTTGGTGTGTTCTGAATGCTTTGGACATACACCGCGTTTGTTGGCAATTTATATCTCCATTTTTGGTTCACAAAGTCTGGTTGAATCCTCATGCTTGATGGTGAAATGCATACCGTCCATTCTATCCCCTTCTGTGTCGATAATCCCGATGTTTGGTTGATATTGTATTGTTTATATCCCCATTATTGGCTATGTGCCCATATTTGGGAATTCAATTCAATTCCCATATGAATTGTATACCCATTGTGACCCCATCATATTTCAATGGTATCCCTGCTGATGTCGTTGGTTCTGCTCCTTTCAATATCCATTCTGATAACCCGCAAAATGGATAGAAAAGTAAGGGATCACAGCTTTAGGATTCATTGAACTTCCCTTTCCATTATTCTTGGTGGGCACTTAATCATGGATTTTCCAAATGTTTTCAACATAAAATGGTAAACTTGGATCTCTGTTGAAACGTATCCCACAACATCAGGGTCCCGCCTTTTCCCATTGAAATTGACATTTGAAGGTTAAATCCCAGCGTTTCACCATCTCTTGATGCTTCAATCTGGTATCCTTAAGTCCAGCTGCTCCCGTTCTCTCAGGCTTTCCCCAGGTGAAGTTCGTTCAGGACGATGTGCTGAACTTCACGGGTGGCCGCTACGATCGGGTGGTGCCTGGGTTGGTGGAGCGGGGTGTGATAGAAAAGGTCCAGGAAAAATAGTGGATCCAGCTTGATTGAGTAGATTCTTCCCTATTTCTTTTTGTCACAATTGGGGATACTGGATCCATGTTTCATTTGTATAATATACATACATAATCAGCCAAAAATTGAATTCTTTGCAGTGAATCCAAGACTGGCTACAAAAGCTTGAATCGTTTGCTCAGAAGACTTGGAACGTTGGATGGTTTGAATAGATGTGGTGAATCCAATGAACCATGGGGCGTATCGGATGGTCCAGGTTTCGAGGATTGGAATGGTTTAAAATCAAGGCTGCATGGCGTAATCCTGAGACCGGATGGGGTTCGAGGTCTTCAATGCCTGTTTCGGAAATCTGTACGACCCCGTGGCTGTGCTGCAGCATGTTGCGCGGGACCTCTTGTCCGAGGGGGGACTGGTAGTCAGGTGCTCAGACTGACTCTGACTGATACTCGACTGTTTTGCTTTGTGGATGACAGCTTGGTGGCTTGCAAGTTGCAACCCCAAGGATTGAATCCCCAACAACTGGTGCTTCATTGGATTTTATTGGATCCCATGACCGGTTCAGGTCATCAGTCATCCCTTGGGTCGAGCATGGCTGCGGACTCTACAGGAGAAAGACCCACAGATGGCAGATGCCTCAGTTTTCCGGCCCCCATCCTGTCGGGGTTATTTCACCATAGTTGTAAGAAAACAATCTACATGCAGGTCATTTCGGCAAATTGTTGAACACTATCTATGCCACGGTCAGGACAGGTCCTGGTCTGGATGGTATCCGTAACTGTTGGTCAACCGCTCTACCCTTCATCTGTTGCGTTGTGAATGGCTTCAGGTTCTGCATGATCTTCCGGGAAGTGAAGGTCTGAAACAGATGCTGGCACAGGTGTGGATCCCCCTGCATCCTTGATTCCTCCCTGAGTTTCTTTCATGACAAAATTCATTCTCCAAAGCGGTTCAGAAGCTTCCTCCATGATCTGGAGGTGCCAGAGCTTGCACTCGAATCTCTGGAAGATGAAGCGGATTATTATTGCCTTGTACTCAAGAGGCGCTGAGGTCAAGAGAGAACTTCGTCGGGATGTCAAGCTTCCAAGCTGTGTCCGGCTGCGCCAAAACTATACCAGAAAACCATTGCCTGTGGCCAAAGAGCCATGGTAAATTAGGACCCAGACCAGCGATAGACTTCTGGCTGAAAAGACACTGCAGCCAACATCGTGGTGTCATCAGAGATGTAACGTTTCATCCTTGACTTGTTTACTGCATTTGACCCAGTAGATCTGGCTGTGCCTTCAATTCATGGATTCTCCAACAGTTGACCTTACCAAACTTGTTGATTTTTTTGGATACCTCCAAGAAATGCGTGACATTTTGTTGGCCTGACAGTTTTAAGACCAAGCCAGAAATTCCCAGTGGTATCCCATTTCCACTGCCCCCCCCATCCCGCGTGCCTCTGCGTGGCCTTTTGCTACAGCAACCGTGGGGTCCCTGGCTGCAGATGAAGTCTACAGCCTGAGGCCAGGATTGTATTTGTGGGTGAAGATTCCATGACCAGCTCCTTTGAAGATTTGTATCACTTGGCACGGTCCCTGCGTTGGACAGGTCCTCTTGGAGGTGCTTGCATTATCCGGTGCGCTCGCTGGTACTATTTGCGCTCAAAGGTCTCATCCTTGTTTGTGTTCGACGTTGATGGCTGTCAGGTACCGAACATTTTTAGTGGGCTCCTTAGAAACAAGACTTTTTCTGCTGATTATCTGCTGATGGGTCAGATGCTCTAATTGGATTCAACATTGTTGCTGTAGAAGTTGATGAAGAGACTTGCTGCGTCCTGGACCTGAGGCTTGCTGTTCTTTAACTTGTGAGTGTTCATGTTTCATTTCAAGACCTGATGGCAAGTCAGGGGCCTCCTGAGGTAATCCAAACATGGCAAGCGAAACCAAGCTTGATCCCCAGTTTGCCTGCCAGACGCTTGTGGGAAGACTGACTCAACATATCTCAAATATTGAAGGAGCTGTTTTTCTTCTTTCCCGTATGTTTGTTGTCGACTTCTTGTTTGTCTGGAATCAATGCACAAGACTAAAGGACAGAACATCAGGGAACACAGGTGGAATGAGAACACGTCCACCTTTTGAACTAGTCATGAATATGAAGAAAAACTTGCTTTGCATACCAGGTTCCTTTCACTCTTCCCTGAAGCATGCTGCCAGTTTTCTTCTTGGTTGCTGGGTTTGTCCAAAACTGGAGGGACCCAAGTGGTTTATCATCACAAATACCGTGCAAATTGGATGAATTCCCCTAGTTCTAGACAAATTCAAATATCGCACTATTGCTTCTCGGTCCCATTGTATCCCCATTTTCATTATGACATACCAAAGTAGTTGGTTCAACCACAATTTTTTGGATGGTTACCCTCTGGTTATTTAACATAGCCATGGAACATCCCCTATAAATGGAGGTTTTCATGGGAAAATCATCCAAAATTAGCCATTGTCCATGGCTGTTAAATAGCCAGAGGGTAACCTTCCATTGTGGGTTGATGCCATCCACATCTGGGGATGCTTCAGACCCATCGTCCCCACCGCCTTGGACACCATTCTGGCGGCGGTCGTCGGGACAGTGCCTTGTCGAAACCTGGTGGTGGATCTTGGGGGGTTGACCCAACTGCTTTGAAGATTTTTTAGCTTACCCTCTGGTAAACTAACATAGCTATTGAAAATGGCCATTTATAGTGGATTTTCCCATTAATAGCATGGTGATTTTCCATAGCTATGTTAGTTTACCAGAGGGTAATCCAATATGGGAGCAACAAATTCATATGGGACTGTAATACACCTGGAGTTTGCGCGGGTTGATCTATGTTTTTTGCAGTCAGACAGAGGTCTGTACTGCTTGTTTGTGAAAGCTTACAATCTGCCTACACAGGTCAGTGCATCCAGTGACGGAATAGGATGAGACTCCTGACCTGAACTGTGTGGTGAGTATGGTGAAACAGCGCTTCGCAAGTTGGAATGCATACTGCTGATAGCTTTGAGAAGTGCGCAAGCTCAAAAACAAAGGATGATGGATTATGGAATATGATAAACTTGAAGAGGACCCCTCATCCATCAACAGTGGCTGCTGGCTGTGTGCTGGCTGTTTGTGTGTGGAGGGCCAAGTCCAAGATATATTCCATCTAAGAGAGTTATAAAAGGGCCACATCAGGGAAGGGTCACACTCGGAATCAATAGATATGAATAGAGCTTCATTCATGCTGTATATATATATATATACACATTACCACCCCCATACTACACGCTATAGTTGTGTATAAGTTATGAACATACATTACATAATATATGTATATATATTTCCATGCATACATAAATATACCCAACCTAGAGTTGACCCCTTTTTCAAAGTCCTTTCCTTTTCCGGCTTCGAAGCGAGGCTGGCGTGGTGTCTTGGCTTTGCTCTGGACACAGTGGCCTGATCCTGATCCTGGCCTTGTGTAGCAGCTTGGTGCGCCCGTGAAACGCGCCGACGTATTTTTTCGGAGGTGAAAAACCTGTGAAACTGGAGAAATTCACCAAGGTTACAGGATGACATGGGATGAAATTGGGACGGAATTGAGATATATCCAGGGGGTGCATGATTTCTGATTGCAAAGTAAAACATTTGATCATTTTGCGCAGTACCCTTAATGACTTAATGCACCAGAGTTTATTGATGAGGCGTTCATATTCATGACACATACAGCCAGAGGTTCATACCCAAGTCACACGTCAGAATCGCAGTTTGCATCCAACAGATCACCGTATTCATCCGTATTCCATTGCCAGTGGATTTTGCTGGACTTGCTGAAGATCTACAATGCGTGGGTGTCTGAGAAGGACAGGGAAGATTCCCTGCGCTGCCCGCCTCTGTGTACAGCTTTTAGATTCTTCTGTGCCTGGCAACGTTGCAGGAGTGCGAAGTGGTCGTCTCTGGGGGCCTAATGCCCTTGCGTCGGGCTTCCGAAAGGATCAGAGTAGAAGTCTTGTGTTGGCTCAGCGACGTGTGTGAGTAGGCTGCTTATATACAGCTATATCCAGATGTATTTGTATACATTTACATGTACTGTACTATAGATACGCACTTGAATTCTCAGGTGTAATCACTTTTCAGCACTTGGCTATGTCCAATCTTGCCATTGATTTGAAAGGTTTGTGCACCACGACGTTCATGAGGATGCTGTGCTGCTCGTAGTCAACCCTTTCCGCAGAGTCTCTGATTTGTACCGCAGAGTTGTGGCTGCAGCTTCTCACACTTCGCTCACTGGTCACAGAGTCAGCAGCTAAGTGTCGCTGAAGTTGTGTCTGAGAGATAAACTCAAAATAATTCAGATGGACTTGATATGTTTATATATATATACTGTATATACATTTGTATAATATATATATACACATATGCTCTAAAACATATTTGTAGAGATACTAGTCTATTGACAGTAAGATGGACTTCAGAATACACCGCCTTTGCATTTCCAAAAATCGTCGAAACTTTGCTTCGCGAAGCCAGGAATTTGGAGTCCAGGCATGCCCGAGCTTGAGGAGGTTGAGCGCTTTGGGGCCATGATCAGCTGACCCGCCCTGTGTTGATTCGCGTGCCATTCGGTAACTTGGGAACTGCAACAGATTGCCCTTGAGTTACCTTTGGAACATGGCCCAAACAAAGACAGTTCCATAGATGCCACATTTTTTGGCACATCCGATCCCAAATGTTGACTACCCACCAATTGCTGGGATTTGGGGCTCAAGTCTCAGCTGGACAGAAGCCATTGCGCAAGGAGTGAGAATCATACAGATGGAACCTTTTTACTTGCTGTCTCGCTAGAACCACCTAGATAACTGGACCAAGGCGCGAGTCAACTAGTTAATTGATGGAATTTCTTGAAGCACAAACCCTGACAACCACGTTTGGAAGGACACTTCCACTCATTAAACACTTAGACTTATCAACAGCCTGGGACGCTGCATTGTCCCCCAGTGCGGCTCCAGCTTGTTTTGGATGGGCGCGGCAGCTTCTGATGTGAGGTGTCGACCTAGTCGACCGAGTCCTGACATGGTGACAGCATGTTGTATCGCGCGCAAAGGAAACTTCCGGACAGGGCCCGCATTGAATGGAAAGATGGAAGCCTTACGACTCCCACAGGCTCTGGAAGACACCAGCAGCGACGATGAACGGGCCATTGAAAAAATGGTGCCGTTGAAGCGCAGGGCAAAGGTCACCTGGAGAGATCGATTCTTGGAGGACAGATATGAGATTTTGGAAAGTGGTGATGAATGGACCAATGCGCGTAGATCCGAAGATATCAATTTCTCTGAACTTCCGGAGGTGGGTGTTACCCGAAAGATGACCTTCAAAAAAGACGCGGCCAGTTCTGCTCGGCAGCGGGCCGCGCGCAGGAAGGGAAAAGAAAGTGAGGATTCCCCACCAAAGGATTCCAAGCATGTCGGGCAAGACCAGGAAGGTGGTCCCTCTCCAGAAACCCAGACATAGATCAAGTAGATCAAGTAGATCAAGGCAAGCTGCACGGGCTGCACGTATGAGTTTCCACAGTGTCAGCATGGTTGACTTGAGGTCAGCTTCAAGTGTGAAGACTTGCAATGGTCTTTCTCTTATTAAGATGCCAATCAGGCAACCATACAGAATCCTAAGAGGGGATGCTGGGAAGTGTTGCCCAAAGGGGTACACATCGAGATAGTCGAGGCTGCTAGCTGGTTACAAGGCCGGCGTACAGTGTTCGAAGAACGAATCATGTTGCACAAAGCACGGATCTCCCCGTTTTGTGCGGAAAATGAGAATGATTGCTTTTACTGTAATTCTATATAGTCTTCCCAAGCAAGGTGTTTTGGCCA
Organism: Symbiodinium sp. clade C Y103; assembly: GCA_003297045.1. Taxonomy (NCBI): domain Eukaryota; class Dinophyceae; order Suessiales; family Symbiodiniaceae; genus Cladocopium; species Cladocopium sp. clade C. The sequence continues at coordinate 15,907 of BGPT01001680.1, read as the reverse complement.
ACTTCAAAATGTGATTTGTTCCAAAATAAGGTACCACCGAATTTACTATATATCCTATAATCTTCTATATTCATTTGTACCATCAAAACGGCCATTTTGCCACCATTTTCAGGTACCAACCCCGTGTTAGTCATATGGTATTTCTTTCTTCCTCCCCTGGCGCCAGGCAAGCTCGTGTTGCCAGAGACTTTAGCTGGAAATACACAGCGCCTGGAGCGTCGCTTGGTTCAACCGGTGGTTTCATTTACGGTTTTCAAACCAGGCACTGCTATTGGGAATTTCAATGGATAGATGTTTTTTGAGATCACCATCTGACTCAAGTATGTAACGATGATGGTTTTGCCGTACTCAAACTAAGCACTTCGCAGTGGATTGCCTTTGCTTATTGACTCGGCTTCACTTGTCCTTGGAACGCACGCACATGACAGCCCAGGTTACAAGCTGGCTTTGTTGAGTGCAGTCGAGAGCCTGTACAGGCTCATCTTTGGACATTTGGTAAATTAAGATGTGGGAGGATATTGTTTGGGGCTATCTTTTCGATGGATTTTATCATTTCATTTGAAAGGGCCATTTCGAAGAATCTGATGCTTTTGAAAAGGAAGAGGGTTTGTGCTTGCTGTGGTCAAGCTCGGTCTGCGCAAGGGACAGGAAGAAGCCATTCCTGGGAGAGGCCTGACTTGACCTCCTCTTCAAACCACCTACCAATCTTATGTGCAACATCTTTTGACACGTCAACTAAAGCTATCAGCAGATTGGAATCATCTAAACAACTTGACTCTATCCTTGCAGACTGATTTCAGCACTTGTTTAACTGAGATCCACTTCCAACCATGTGCAGTTGAAGCGCTTGCTGAAGCCATCACAGCAGTGGCTGAATCAAGAGCTGCGCGCTGCCGCCACAGTGCGCAACGGGTAGCAGAACGGGTTGCAAAATGGCTTTGCCAAGTGAACATTTAGGTGAAGAAAAACCAAATCCACTGGTTGATCATCATTTTCCGTTTGAATATTGCCATTACACCGAGTTATACTTCGTTTTAAGCCACATCCAACATGACCTTTGCATCCAGATGAGCGTTTTGTCAGCCTTGGAAACATAGTGGAGAATTGCCATGTTTGTAGTTTGCTTGAGTTGGCATTTTGAAAAAAACACCAAAACTTGTTCTCTCTTTAAGTTTACACCTTTGATGCTGTGGAGCTTGAGGGGCTCCTTGGCGAGAATCTTTGGTTAGCAAACTTGCGGGCTGAGTATTTGGCGCAGTTTCTGGCAATCCAACTGTCATCTATCAAGGCCCAGGTCCATATGGGTCTGTCTGAAAATGGTGTATACCCCCAATTATAGCCACTTAATGGGAAATATTTAACCAATGGATTTGGGGGTACCCTATTTTCAGACAAACCCATGTCATGTTTTTCTATCCCCACTACGAGATGCTACAGCGTTGCATGGTCAGAGGTATGTGCTTCTGACACTTCCCGCTACTTCATTGTGCCGCCCTTCGCCGGCGAACCCCCCTGTATTCTCCTGCGTCAACCGCCACCAGGCAAGGGGCTAAGATGTTTGAGCAAGTCAGAGCTCTCTGCTTGTATCAACACTTTCGTTGCACGTATCAAGCAACCCGGAAACAAAAGCAACAGAAAATGCCTGCGCACTTGATTTTTGCGTGTCCATTTCCTGGTGAGGTTTCGATGAATGGTATTGCGGCCTTCCCGTTGAAAGCCAGCAGCTAGATGAAGACCAAGAAGCTACAAGGCGCGGATACTGTGGAAGGCTTGCACGCAACCCTCAATGTGATGATTTCATAGAACATCTACAGGAAACCATGTTTTGTTCCAATCAAAATAGGTTTCCTGTAAATTTCCCTTTAACAAATTCTAGGAAACCCATGATCTTTGCCGACCAGCCAGGCAGCTTGAGGCCTCTATTGGCTATGCGCGTGCGCAGACCATGCGGGAGGTCATTGACAGCTTCTACAAAGATTGCATTGAGCCAAGTCTTCCCGAGGTGCGGTTTGGGACAACAACGGCCCTTTGGCTCGTGGTCAACTATAGATGACTCTAGGCCATATTCCCAAATACCACCACTCATCTGGCAAACCCAACAAACCATCCCCAGTTTTACCAGAGTCGTGTGGTACCACCCCCAAGTAGAGAGCCAGGTCCAACAGCGCTTGCGCTCCCGTGGCTGGACTTTTGTTGAGTCGCAGCAGGCCGTGCTGCTGTACGTCCGGAAAGCCCAGATGGCCCCAAATCCCATGGTTGAGATTGTCCTTCGGGGCCCATCCCAAATTTTGGGACAACTCCATATCCACCAAGGTTCATGGTCAGATATGCCTAGTATTTCTTGAGTCAACCCCCTCTACGTCTCCAAGTCACTAGTCTGACTTGAGTGGCCCTGCACTGCCGGTCAACAGCAAGTGCAATACATGGTAAGATATCAAAAAGACAGGGATCAAGACATGTCAGACATGTCACAAGGTGGTGCCCCCTCTCCAGTTATGAATTGGTTTGTAAACCCCCATGAACTATAGATATATCTACCAGAAAGCATATTTAGCGTTTGTGGGCACCACCTGGCAGAAAACCGAGGCGTGTCAGAAGTCCACCTACGAGGTCTGCAAGCCAACGTGCCGAAAGCCGGTGGTGATTTTGCTGAAGGACGGACCCTCCTGGCGCGGTGTCGGTAGAAAACACCGCTGTTGTTTGTCAAAAATTTGGACGCTGCCAGCTGCCAACAACCACAACCGAACATGTGGTTTGTGCTGGTGTTCCTGTGGGAAGACCATGGATTTGCCAACATTATGATTCTTTTACAGAAACATCAAATGGATCTAAATGGATATGAGTCAAGATTTTGGATCTAGCAAGCCACAGAGTTTGATCTTTGGTTGATATTCGCATTCACTGTCCAATTATTTTGGCATCCAATTTTGAATGATTTCACCCCATACCGCTTGTAGCATCAAGTACCCAGTCCCGGCGTTGTTCCTGCACAGGAGCCGCCCAACAGCTTCTGTGGCTGGTTCGATGGGATTGGCGTGGTTCCGAAGGTGCACGGAATTGGTGTGTTCAGGACATGGAGGTTGCAGTTGCAATCTTCCCTTCGCAAAACATGGGGATCTCTCTCTCTATATATACATATATATATAAACACATAATATGCATGTGTATATCTATATCTATATCTCTATCTCTCTATCTATGTGTAATATTCTGTCCCAATTTGCTTGGTGGAATCAATCCTTGCTGTTTTGGATGATCTTTGTAACTCCTGGTGGAAGCGCCAGGCATCTGCCCAAATGGAATTTGGCTTGAAGTCTCTACTGGCTGCAGGTGTGGGTTTCCAAGCGATCTCGATGCTGGCTGCGTTTCCAAAAATCAGACATTTGTATACATCTGTAAGATATAATGCTATAATAATATAATGGAGAATCCATAGTATCTGCCATAGTTTCTGAAGCAATTTGTCCTCTAGATATCCAGTGTACATAATTCTACTTGTAAGCATGTGCAATTGTCCCCTGTCATCAGCGCAGGCTTCGCCCCGCGTCTGTCTGGTGGTGTGGCTGGCGCTGCCGAGATTCTTCAAGAACATTGCCCTCGAAGCCTCGGTTTCTTGACACGCATAGTTCACTGGATTGATTAATGGGAAAATTTACAGGAAACCTCTATATTTGATGGGAAAATCCATGGTTTCCTGTAAATTTTCCCTTAAACCAATCCAATGACTCAGGAGTTGTTTTTTTTGAAATTGATAGGACAATACAGTAGTGATTCTTTGTTGTTTAGTAGTAGATAGATGAGTAGTAATGGGGTTAGTGATTACTGACCTATGGATGTAATGCAGATTGATGATTCACTCCTGCAAGTTGCCAAGGCCGTGTTCTGCATTCAGAGTCTGTGCAGTCATGGAGACTGCTATTAGCAAAGCCTGAAAGACTTATAGTAATGTTGAACCCAAATTATAGATCATATAAATGTATTTACATGCATAGAAGCTACGCAGCATCAACCTTGCAGAGATGTTGTGCAATCTGGCAGGACTCAAGTCAGAGTAGTAGCAGATACCTTGAAATACCATTCCACACACGCAGTTTTTGGTTGGCTTTAGAACGTGTTAAAACTTAAGTGTCTTCCAAGTGTGGGACACAAGGCCATGCGCTCCAAGCCGCTAAAAGGTAGGACACAGATTCAATGCAGATCAATTCATTGTGTCATGGCCGAATTTCTGCAATACCTTTGAGGTGAGCTGCGAGCATTGCTCCGTGTCTTTCTGAAGAAAGGCCAGTGATCCGATAGCTGCAGCTGGTGAGTAACGTTTTGCCGGCTGGGTATTGATTGGTGAGGATGAATATATGTCCTTCTACCAGTTGACAAGTGTATGGCAAAGAAGGCCGACTTTTGATGAATCCCATATGATACTTCTCACATTTACACCAGAGTCCATTTGTTGATAGGGATTCCCCGTTCATGGACTGTGATATTCTCAATATATCGGTTAGCATAATCCCTGAACCAATCATCAACCAACAGTGGCTTTGAACCCTGCTCATGTGGGCTTCTTGTAGCCGAAGTCCCAAGGGTCGCGCCTTTTTTTCTGTCAGGCCTTCTTCGCTACGATGGTGATGAGCTCGTGGCCTCGAAGTATTTGGAGAAAGAGCTCCGCGATCTTCAGGCGATGAACGTGACAGATATCCGATGGGTGAAGAACTGCGGGGGTTGATAACTCATTGGCTTGTTGGGGATTATCAAAACCAATCATAGGACGTGACTACTGTACTTACTACCCAACCATGGCTCATTTGAGGTTGCGATGACATGGCCCAAATTGCATTGGAAGTTTCATTTTGAAAATGACCAAAGTCGCAAATCCATGTCCGCCTTTTGGAACCATACCCACATATATGGACAAGCTGTTCTTGTCGCATCTTTGGTCCATCTTGCTCTCTTTGCTTTGTTGCTGATGCCAATCGTTTTCTCGCAAGATGGCGGCCCTTTAGGGCCTCAAAACCAGAGACGTTGACAGGTCACCCCTCGAACACCTGAGCGAAGGAAGGCTCGAATTTATTGCAATATCTGAGCGAAGGGAAGTGCAGCTTGAGCAGATTTGAGCTCATTGGTGTGGTGTGATTTGAAACAGACTTTTAAACACTGTGTTTATCTTAGTTTATTGCTGTTCATGATGATTTGTGTTCTCGTCTTTAGTGTTCATGCGGCCCAAGAAGCATTAGGTTCGAATCTGTCTGGCAGTTTCCGGAAAGATCATGACAGGAATGCTGCCAGTTTTGCAAGTAACCCAAAGGGGACACAAGAAGAGCTTTCTGGAGACTCCAAGATGCCATGATGGCACTGGTCATAGGCTTTTTGCCATTTGGCCAACTCAGTTTATGTGGGCAAGACACTGCCTTTTTTAAAAGGCAGTGTCCAGCGGTAGAGGTTGGTATGTTGATGGAAAATCAACTGGGACGATCCCAATTAACCTCCATCGGTTACTTGACGAATCGTTTCCGGGGAATTTCTGGCACCAACCGGTTAGTCTTGCCACTGGGTTCAGTTTCTGTAGTGGACCCTTGCCAAGTGATTCCCAGCTGCTGCTGGGGAGTGCAGCAGTACCACAGTCTGACGCATCACATCTGACGCGAGAAGCGGACGCAGGTGTGGACGCAAAAAAAACAGTCTGCCTCTGTCAACTGGTTGAATCTTCTGCTGAGTTTTGATGGCAACAGGAATCACTTTGCCCTAATAAATAGCCCACCTATAGAGCCCAAAACGAAGAATTCCAGCATGGCTCGCTATTAAGTGTCCATCATTAACTTGGATGCTTTCAGCCCATTATAGTAACCACTAATCGCCAGGAGATGATAATTTTGATAATGGTGATTTACTAATAACCAATTATAGTTGTTTTACTGCAGTGGTTACTACAATGGTTATATAGTAACTAACTATTAATCCATTATAAATCACCATTCTCAAGCATCATTGTTTCAGGCTCTCTGGGAATTGTCCGAGGTCCGAAGCTGCCGGCGAAATGGTTCGCCCTATCAATGGATTGGTTTAAGGGAAAATTTACAGGAAACCATGGATTTTCCCATCAAATATGGGGGTTTCCTGTAAATTTTCCCTTAAACCAATCCAGTGATCGTAGCTTCAGCTGTCTTTCTCCGGAAATAGATACCGAGTCATGGCCATTATGGAACTTTGGTAGAAAGTGTCCATACCAATATCCGCATGTCTCAATCTCTCTATCTCTTTCACTTCTTTTTCCTCTCTCTCTATGTATAGCAAATCTGTATCTATCATATCTATATCTCCGATTATATATTGTAAAACATATACACAATATGTAGGCCATTACGAAGGCCATTGAAAATATATACCGTGAAGCAAACATTCGTGTCATTACTGGTGACAATCTTTCCGATTTCTTAACGCAAGATTCAGGTATCAGACAAGGATGCCCTCTTTCACCATATCTTTTTGGTATGGTTATGACAGCTTTATTTTAAGATATAAAATCGCTGAAGTAACCCACCGAAGCAAAAGGAACCAATTCCAGTCATCCATTTTGCAGAAATCCTTTACGCCGATGATACCATGATCTTTGGTACTCACACACATACCATCAACAAACTTTTGCACGCTATTCCAGAAGAATGAGCAAAATACAACATGGCATTGAATCTTGACAAGTGCGTCAATCTGACAGTTAATCGGAGTCAATTCTCCATCAAGTTCTTTGATGGGTCAGCTGTCCCCCGTAAACATCAAGGGGAATATTTGGGCGCTGCAGATAGCGTTGACAACCACAGGGAAGTGCTAAAATTTATAGGACAGGCCTCAGCAACAGCCAATCAATTACAAATCTTCTGGAACAAGGCACGCACCTCTATCAAATGGAAACTTCAAGTGGCTGATTCTGTATTATACAGCAAGCTCCTGTACGGATTGGAAACGATTCAGCTTGCACAAAGTGAGCAGAACAGGATCGACGCTTTCCAAATGAAAATGTTAAGACTAATCCTCAAAGTTCCACCCACACACATTGACAGATCATGGACCAAGCAAAAAGTTATTGACACGCTCACCGAACGTTTTGGATATGTGCATATTAAATTATCTTCAAAATGGAAAACAAAGAAAGATTGTCTTGTTAGGGCATATATTGCGCGCACCTCAAAACGACCCCATGAGGGAAGTTCTTTTCGAAACCGGTTCCAATCTGCCAAGAGCAGTTTACAGACGTCGAGTAGGCAAGCCAAGAGCAAAGTGGCTGCTGGAAACTTATAGTGATGCTCTCTATCTAATCGATTGCCACACTCCTTTTGATCATTGACAACAGGATGCATTTCAATATATTGGCTGAAAGGGCACAGGCTAGAGAACCCCCTTTCGCAACAACACAAAGAAACCCTTAGAATTGTCCGGAGGCTTTCATCGAATCTGTCACCGAATATGTAATCGCATTTTCATTCATTGAGGGTTCCTCCTCTCAACTCTTGTGCTCCGCTTTTGTGCTGAGAAGTAACAGGGCAAAAGGCATTGGTGCGAGTGGCTAACGTTTGTTTCTGTCACCTGCGTAAGACTCTACAACAGAACGCAGGGTTCTCTGCTGGGCAACGCTCAGCTCTGACGAGCAGCGGTCAGAGAAGAAGAATACACAATATGTATTGTATATATATAATACATTATATATATAATATATATTATATATCAATACATATATGTATACTTACATATATGGGGGTTAGACCAGGGCTCACCTGGCACCTAAGCCTCCGCGCCAGTCCAGCGGACTCCTGGCCCAGCTACTCTTTGGCTGGACCGTGATTTCAGGCGCTGGGATGGTTCAACTTGGTCGACCCAAAGCAACAACGGAGGTATGAAATCCACCATTTATTGTGGAATATATATGAATATATGAAGGGATACTATCACGGACTACTATCACGGACTACTATCATGGATACTATCATGGGATACTATCATGGACTATAATGGACTATTATCATGGGATACTATGATCATGGGAATAACCAAGAGGATGAAATGGGTATGGTAGACCTATGCATCAAGTCATCAGAGTACCATTGTGGATCCACAACAGGCGGCTAGTCGTGATTCTGGGATCTGAAACAATTTTTTCGGGGGCGGACATGGGTTTGCCCGAAGATGGGTAGCCCCAATTCACAGCCGTTTGAACAGAAAACTACATGATACACCAGCAGATTTGGGGATTCCAAAGCTTGAAACAGCCCCACCTGGCTTTCGCCAGAAACACCAGAGATATATCCACCAGCAAACATCCGGGAGATAGTTCGCCAAAATGGGAATTGAACCCAGAAACAATGATCGCTGTTCGTCGGTCTCACAATCAGCACGGGGATCTTAGCGAGTCCATATGACATGCAACCAAGCGGGGAGATTCCAACAAGGGGAATTCAGGGGGACATGATGGTTGGATATTTATTTCGTCATCAATTGGTCAAAGCGGAAACAGAAAATAGCGCCTGAAATTCTGACAGGTGAGACCACAACCGCTAGCCAGTATATCTTGATATTGTCAGAAGTTCATGTGGCAAATCCTGTGGAGCGCTGCTTGTTGTGCAAGGCTGTATCCTCTTCTTCTACTATGCAGGATGTGATTTTGCGTGTCATTTGTCGAATCCTCAGAAAAATCAGATTGAAGATTGGACTTCCTTGGACATTATATAGGTGGAAGAAAATGTAAGTACTGACATGTCTTCTGTAACTACTACAGCAGTATCTTTACAAAACTTGTCTTGCCGCCTTTGATGTGTTCCTTCCATTGCCTTTTGATGAGCGCACTTGCTGTGCCAGAACTAGGTTCTACTACAGCGGAAGCGTCATTGTGGAGTCCTTGGCATCAGATCACATCACAAATCTATACAAGTCTAATCACTTGTTGAACATTTGGAAAGGGGAGGCTCTTCTCTTGGTTCCTCAACAAAAACATGAACGCATTTCCAGATGCAAAACTGCCCCTTCCGCAACAATGGGCGGGCCAAAGGTTTCTATCGTCCAATGCAATGCACTTGAGGAAAATAGCACCACAACTTTGCCCACATTGGCGATGGCTGGCCTTGTCCTATTTTTCGTGCCTCGGCCGATGATCCAGTGGAGTCCAAAACCTCCCATGATGTGGTTTGAAGTTGCGTTCAATAAAGACCAAAGCCCCGTGTTTTGCAAGCCAGTTATTGGTATAGTCAATTGTGGGGTTGCGCAAGCATGGTGGAAGCGACGGCGCAAGAAAACTCAACACGACACATGGCCGTAGGTTTTTGACCTGCTTCAATTGGTTGAAAGTTCCTGGATTTGTTGAATTCCATTAAAATAATCCCATTAAAAACTGGGTATATGTGTATATACATGTATATACATCATATACCTACATATATGTATATACAGTATACATCACATACCTTCATATATGTATTTAGATATATACACATAAATATATACATAGACACTGTGACATCCCTATTATACACCCAACCTTTTGTAAAAAACATATATTGACTGGACCTGCCGGTTTCCATCAGCCCAACAGAAAGGTGCTGAGTGGGAACGGCAACTCCTATGGCTACATGGATTTGGGAAGGTGCGCGAAACTGTACCGAGGGCACCACGTATTGCGGATTCTAAAGTTTCTTTGGGGAAGACGATACGAGAATTTGGGTAAATTTTTCTTGCATGTTTGAGGAACCTCAACTCGATCTTGTACTGTACAAGTAGCTGGACTTGCAAAAATATGTCCTTCTTGTTTGAAGAGCTTCGACAAAAACTTGCTGGCAAAAACATTGAGCGACACCAGCCACATGGGCTGGCTGACTTTGCCCTTTTTTGGGTCAACTTTTGCAGTTTCCACAAGTGACCAGCATGTTCCCAGATGGGGCTGGAACCCATCAATGGATGTGCCTGAGCCAGCTGTAAGCTGCAGGTGGGGTGGCCTCTTTTGGGTGTTGATGTCTGGCATTGCAGGCAGCGGGTTGGAGGTTTTTGGCATGTTGCTACAGGCCGCTTCATGTTTCGGTGCGTATAGAGCATACATATCATCAAAGCTTGTGGTGTAAAAGCTGAAGTGGAGTTCATGCCCAAGCATTGGATAAAGGAGGTGAATGGAATTTTTGAATCGGATTCAAACATTTTACTCTTACAGTTTCTTTTTTAAAACTATAATCTCCACTTTTTCGGTCCAATCCCTGGGGTGAAATCCCACCGACAACTGGCCACAGGCCTTGTTTTCGGCCATTTCTTCCTCCAGTACCTGGGAGTTCCTCGGCCATTGTGAAACCTCTGATGACGTCGATGACGTCGATGTCCGTTGCTGAGGTTAAGAAAGGCGATGAGCGAACACCTTTGGTGTTTGATGCTGAGTCATTTGGGGATGACTCAAGACTATTGTAGTCACAAGTCTCGGAAACGAACACGGATGGTTTGATACCAAGAGTGGCGAATTCCGTGGGTTAATTGGCACCCCATTGTCGAGCCAAGTCCGTTTTTTTGTGATTGATGGAGGAACATGTTGGACTTGTTCGAATTGCATGTCTTGACTAGTTCTGACTGCATCACTGACTGAGGAAAGTACCAGGCCAGGTCGGGAACTCTTGATGCAGTCTCCAAGTTAACAGAGTCAAATGCAGGTTTTCATCTCTAAAATAGGGAATTTCCATTGATTTTCATCTGGACTTCAAGGAATTCTGCAGTAGGGTTGGTCAGCATTTCCATGTGTGGTACTGTGGGTCTAGGAGCTGACTCCGCTCAAAAAGCCGTGGTGTGAGATCATGAAACAGCAGCGAGCCACTAGCCAGCAGTAAAACTGTCTTGGTAAGAACAGGGAACAAGGCTGCTTATCTGAGAGGTAAGACAGCAAATTGACTGCTACTTCCATTATCTCCGAGCTCACAACAAGCAGCCATGTTTCCTTAGCCAAAATCTTTAAAGATGACCCGTGTTCAACACGTGCCAAAGCTCGCAGTGTGCTTGGTGTAAAAAGGGATTGGACGATCCAGTCAGAATCGCTTGCCCGCAGAGACTGCCTCGGATTGTCATGATACCCTGATACGTGCCATGGTCATGAGAGATTTTGCGACTATTGGGGGATGGTTCCCCTAATGATTTCGACACCCGGAATGGAAGGATTCCCATTATGGGACGGATGACCATACCCCTTTGATCCGCCTGGAGGATTTTGACCAAGCTGTAGAACATGCCCAAGATGGAAAACAACACAGCTGGTGCATCACAGCGCTGCTAGAACACCTGCATTAAACATATGACTCACACGACTTAAAACCTTCATTCATAGAAGATAAACGATGATAAGCACGTTCTAAGATCAGACTTTGCAGATTGGCAATGCAGATCGTGGAGCAAGGGTTGTGTGAAACAGTGTTGATCACAGAGCGAGTAGTCGAAGCTCCGGAAGCCCCAGCTAGAACTCCTGCAGTGTTCCTACTCGATCCGACGCAGATTTTGCGTAGCACGTACTAGCCATACGGCGCTTGAGCAATGAAGGTGGTCCCTCATCTGCACTGCAGTGGCTTCTCTCATTCAAATGAGCCGGAATTCTTTGCTTGCCTCATTGCCAGCAGCGGTGGAAGAGAAATTCTGCAGGAAACCTAATTTGGATTATCAAATCATACTTTTCTGTAGATTTTCCCTTGAATCAACACATTGATTCATACGTCATTCTTGTGAACGAAATTGGCATGTGGGTCGCTTACCTGAAGAGAAACTGAGACACCTTGCACCGATCCAGCGCCCAACTTCAAGGGTCAGACTTTGGTTCTTCCCGGTGCAGGAGGACCTTGCGTTGCATCACACTTCTTGGACTAGAGATGGCATGTGGTAAAGGGCACCATTTTGGAAGCCATGAGCAACCCTGGTTGATATTGACAAACTGATTCTTGAGGATTGGTTAGATGGTTCAGATTGAATGATATTGAGTGCAACATTTGTTCACAACTGGCAAATTGAGGGATTGATCGGATGCCATGTGTTTCCATTTCAGTCATTTTCTGTTTGACTGTCACAAGCTTGAACTCATTTCGTTAAACGGCATTTTCGCCACACACCTGAAGGAATTGCGAATCTTGGTGAGCTTTCTGCGGATGCGCTCATCGCAACTTATGGGCTCCAGAGGGTGGCCATTGTATCTAAGTCCAGCTTAGATGAGCGGCTGCAGCCGCCTCTGTTGGTTGATGATTATGGTCCAATTATGGTGATTGTACTGCACAACATATTGGGGTTACACTGCTTGGAGCTGGGAGGTTTGGGGTGACACTCGGGACGGGAAGGTCGTTGTCCCAGTGGATGGTCCCAGGTAGAGAACAAGCATCTTTTGCCGGTGGCAATGGTCAATGCCTTCGGCTCCGAGTCTCCTGCAGTCACCACTGCAGCGGAGATCTACCAGGACGTCCATGACTCGCGTTGCACAACTGAGATGACGTCACTAGAAGAGATGGTTCGTAAGGGAAATCAGCCCCAAATGGCCGAGCTTTCGTGAATTATGATCAAATTCAGATCTTTGATGTTTCGCTCAGGACATATTTCATTCTTTCGAGGAGTTGAATGCCCTACTAGAATGAAGCTCAAAGCCATGCCTGGTTCAAAATTCAAGCCTACCCAAATTGAATCCACAGGTTTTGGTCCTTTTTTGAATGCAAACCATTCCATGTTTGATGCTTCCTTTTGAGTGGTACCCAATTTTGATCCATCACCATTGAATCACCCGAGTTCCTTCGGTGATATCCCCGATTTTGGCTGACAAAATCCTCACTTAAATCGTCCCATCCTTACATTCTTGTGCATCCCATATCCCCCTGATGCATCCAGAATCCCCGTGTGATGGTTGGTTGAATCCACATTACATCCCCTATTATGTATCCGTCACGATATCCGCATGGGGGTACCCCCAAAATAATCCATTTTCATAGGATTTTCCAGTATAATCATATACCAGTAGTACCCGCACGAGGCGGGGCGGAAGTTGCCTTTTGGATATACTATAAGACCTTTTTCATCTATAGAACTTGCTTGCACCGTGCGTGAG